>SRPU01000308.1:0-22673 GCA_018360185.1 Claviceps lovelessii | reverse complement strand
AAAAAAAAAACCACCGACCTGACTTCCTCGCCAAAACCGCCAAGGTCCACGTTGATGGGCGTCGTGCTTCGAAACGCCTCCTCCGTGCTTTGACTTCCCTGGGGCGTGACCCGAGCAGCCAAAGTCGAACCCTCAGCCTCATTATACTCATCCCCCCCGCTGTCCCACGGACGCTTCCCAGCCGTCGCAGCAGCTTTCCTCCGCTCCTCCTCTTGGTCCTGTTTCTGCTTCTGCTTCCGCTTCTTCCTCAGCAGCCGCCGCTCCCGCTCCGCCTCCATGATGGGCTGCATTTCCTTGGACCGGCGAAACAAATCCAGACCGTCGTCTCCATATTGTTCTTTTTTGGTGTCGGCGGAAGCGCCACCGGCGCCGGCGAGTCTGGAGGCGGTTTTGCCGAGGGCCGTTGGCTTGAAGGGGAGTTTCTTCGCCTTGGGCGGCATGTGTGCCATGGGGAGTGAGCTCATGGGTCGGGTGCCGGGCGAGGGGTGGTGCGGTGCATGTCAGTGATGGAGAAGGTGAATACGCCGGGTGTTGATGATTTGCGTTTTTGGGAGGCTGTTTCGAAATCACATGGCCGGACTCTGGCGATACGGCATGTCGGGGCACAACTTGATGCGCCAAATCGACAATTGAAGGCAGGTTTTTGCGTGAAACGGAGCCGCGCAGCACTAGCAGCCGCCCAACTCGCGTCTGGTCGCGTCTGCACCGTCTTGCACACGTCGCAGCCGGCCAGTTGGCCTCACAGCTGTTGCTCCACCCCACAGTGCGAACCAGCCGTCGTCAACCGAGCCCATCCGTTGCGGCCGACCCACTTTATTTCACCACGTCTCAGCTTCCCCACCACTCACCACTTCACGACTGCCCAGCATCCAACGCGCAACGCTCATCACCAACTTCACTGCGACCTCACTCCCCTTCCGTCCGCCGCATCACCACCTCCAAAAGACACACACACTCACGCACTGACCCACCGCCATGTCCGCCCAAGAAAACGGCGCCTCCGTCTCCCAAGGCGAAGGCAAAGACCCCTCCAGCTTCCTCAGCGACATCATTGGCAATCCCGTCATCGTCAAGCTCAACTCGGGCGTCATATACAAGGGTAAACCCAATACTTAACCACCCGTACCACCTATACCCCGAACGTACGTCCGAGTTCGCTAACATCCTGTTCCGTAGGCGAACTACAGTCCGTGGATGGGTACATGAACATTGCGCTGGAAAAGACAGAAGAGTATGTCAATGGTATGAAGCGGAGGGACTACGGGGATGCCTTTGTGAGGGGCAATAACGGTGAGTCCATGCTGTGAGCGGGGGGATGAACGAAAAAAGAAAAAAGAAAAAGAAAAAGAAAAAAAAAAATCACTGATTATACTCATTTTTTCATTTCACAGTCATGTACATTTCGGCGGACTCATAAGGGGGTTTCCCCAAGGATGAATGATCATGATGCCACATTATAAATAGACTTGGCGTGATTTTATTGATCCTAGTGTACGATGACTCAATTTTGCGTGCTTTATACTGGTGCGTGGATTTCAATGCCGTATCAAGAAGATGCAAACAACGCCCTAATGCCACATCCAGCAGTCAACTTATTCGTCAAACGTGCTTCTTTCGGCTTCTTTCGAAGCGGTCTCAGCACTCTCAGTGCACAAAAGACGAAAAGAATTCTATCAGGCTAGAGACGCCAGCGTAAAAAAAAAAAGAAAAAAGAAAAAAACTCAACAGGGCAGGACCAGAGAGTCAAAGGAAACGTTAAAAAAAAAAAGCCCCACGTCGCATACATCAGCATATCCTGTATCCAGACAACCACTGATACATGTACATTTGTGGCCAAGCCTTGAAATCCCACGTGGCTAGTATTTGGGTATGTGCCATGATCCATCTAAGCTATTTCTTCCATTACGACCCTCCACACGTAACGTACAAAATATATCCACCCCTCAGCCGAGATCTGGTGGTTCGAAATTCCAGCATTTTATATCGATATACATCAAGGACTTTTGTTTCTGAGATCTGGTCAATCTTCTTGGTCATTGCATTCATCTTTCTTGGCCTGGCTGTTGTAGACTGGGATCTCGAATCTGAAGCTCGGGTCGAGCACCTAGTGTGCCTGCTGGGAGGATCTCAAACCCAGAATTCAGGTTTCGACGCTCGGTGTTGGCGTAGACTTGTGCAGAACCATAGGCACGTCCCTTGGGGGTGCGAGGCGCACTAGTCGGATTCAGGAATGGTTCGCTGTGGCCGCTTGCGACAGCGGCCGGCGCCGACGACGTTAAAATCATGTTCGGATCTCGGGGAGAAATAATATCCGTCTTGGAAGGTTGGCAAGTCGTCGATTGTTCATCCGCTTGTACGGGCATTGTGGCCATATCATTGACATCATCTTCAGAATGGCTCATTGAGCGGCAGTCATGGTATGTGGACGATGGCGCCGATGATGAATGAGTGACAGCGGAGCTCGACGAACTGGTTGGTCTCGCTGTCTCTTCGTGAATACCATGGAGAGCGGAGTACACCACTCCCTCATGTTGTAATGGGCGGTCATTATGGTTGTTTGCCAGAGTCGCTAAAGATGTCGCCTGGCTGATGTCAGATACGTCTCGACACGAGTTCCAAATGCCCTCCACTTTCTGCCCTTGTTCAATCGCACGCGCCCCAAATGGAATGCTATTGTGGTTCAAATGTCGAATTCCACAATAGTCCATCTCAGCGATTCTTGCGCGTCGTTCTTCGTCGATCACTTCGTGTGCCTGCAGCCGCCGATTTGCAAGCCATAATTTGAAGACACCGAGGAGGACTACAACGCAAATGCTACACCCCAATACCTAGAAAAACATGCTGTCAGATACGTCGAGGCCCATGTACAAGTGTCGGCGAAATGGTGGCTTTGCTCACAAATGTCATTTGTTGCCATAGCTCCCATTTGACAAAAAAAGAAGTCATGGCGTACAAATCTCCATAAATGTCGAGTTATACACAAACGAGTGTGAAAAAAAAAATCCGGCCCGGTTATGGCAGATGCCATGGAGAAGAAACATGGCTCAGACAAAACTCTTTCACATTATTGGGAACGATCGAAAAGGCGTCCTGTTTGGAGGCAAATAATGGCCGAGCACGCTACACCGCCTGCTTGGTACCAATGCAAAGTGCTAAATGTACAGCAAGAGCCAGCCAGCAGTCCGTGGCAAGAGGCACGCCACTGAATACGAGGTTCCGGTGCCAAACGTGCTCTTTCGAGTAGTCCGTGAATGGAGGAAGCAGCGATTCTCGTCTTGCGATGGAAAGGGGAATGGTCCTAACAAGCATACGTGGATACCGACTTAAGCAAGGGGTAAGTAGGTAGGTAGGTAGGTAGGTAGGTAAGGGACAAGAGGCCAGGAGATGGAAGAGTTGGGTGCTGCTTTTGTTTTCGAGTTCAGCCATGAAACAATAATCTGGCACAAACAGGGAAAGAGGGACCAGACGTCGGGTTCGTCTGGTGGCAAGAAACTGACAGGCCAACCAACTGTAACACACGTGCATCCAGCTGGCACCGTGAATGGGAACCTTGATAAGGAATTCTCACCACCTGCGGCAGAATGGATCTCACGTCGTCAAAGTCAATATAACATCATTGTCTTGATGACAAACAATCTATTCTTTCAAATTGACGGTTGCTACCCAATTTGAGCTCTTCTTCTTGGAGAAGGAAGCTGTGCCTCTCTTTGCTCCTATCGTCCCGCTTCTCATCGCATCGAATCAGTGCGCAATGCCAAGATTGACCGACATGGCTTCATCCTTGATGTTGCCTGCATGGGTGATATAGACCGGAGTCGAGTCCACGAAAGCTGGTATTGAAATGCTCATGCTGCTGGGTTTCCTGGCTGCGGTGGTTAGCCGTGATTGTCCTTTACGCAGGGCTCTGCTCAAAGTCGGAAGTTGGGACAGGAAAAGGTACGTAGCACCCCGACTTGGACCATGGCCATCATCTACATCATACCAGCGCGCTGTTCCATAGGTAGATGTGGTGAACAAATAAAATGCGTCTAGCATGCAAAGTTACACGAAGCAGCGAGGCGCTGCTGGGTCCTGGCAGAAGGCGCAAGCCAATCGGAAGGAAAAAACTGACCATGAGAATCAGGGTGAGTTTTCGTGTCCGTGGCCCACCAAGCTATGGTGAGGTGAATACATGATCCTGTTGGAGTAAGAGGCCTTCCGGAAAAGAGAGGGAGAGAGAGAGTCTCGTCTCACACCGACTGTGTGCCACTTGTGTGAGGGGCTGGAAAAAGGTTCCCTACTTAAGCAGTGCAATCTGACTGGAAATTAGGTTCAAGGAATTCCCCGGAATGGGCGCTGGTAACCAACCCATGTTCGTCAAATTGAACAAGGGTCAACTGGACTTGCCAGGCCGTTTATCAAGAACGGGTGCCAACTTGGTTTCCATTTCAGCCCTTGCTTCGCATGGACCAAAGCGTAGCCAGCCTTCACGATGGTTGTGCATAACCACATGCTTTTTGCGCTCACACGAATTTGAATAGCCTTATCATGACTACACGCGCCGAGGCAATGGCCATAATTGACAAGCCGGGTTTCGGCCCATAGATCCGCCAAACATGTTCTAGAACGCAACATGTATACTGTATGTATGGACGGCAGGGCGTAGTGCCGGCGGCAGAAGCGGAATTTTTTTTTTCGGCCCCCAGTCAGCCATCGCAGCATCGAAAAACGCCGTCTACGTCGACTAACAAGTCCTAGGTGGGTGAGACGACGCAGAGAACTTTGTTCGTGCACATCATTGACATCATGGCGGCGGGGGGGAAGCCCTCCTTCACACTCCCGCCGGTGTCCATCATTCGTCCGTCAACCGGGTGGACCAAAAGGGCGGGTTGCGGCAAGGGTCTGGTCGCAAAGTTGCAACGAACATTGAAGGTTTCAGACAAGCCGCTGGACGGAGATCTGAAGCGATCTGAAGCGATCTGCAGATTGCTGGTACCTTGGGTGATGGCTTGTGGATGGTGGATGGTGGATGGTGGATGATGGTGGATGATGGGAGATGGATGATGGTGGTCGATTGAAGAAAGGAAACGCCCGCGTCGGCCAGCAACATCCAAGGCAAGTGCGATCCCGCCGTCGCATTCCCTCCCCACCGAATGTCACCGACCGTTCGAAGCGGGCCATTTACAAGGGCCTTTTCTTTGGGAAAAAGCGGACATGACATGGATATTCTTCATCTCTTGTAGAACTGAAGTCCAGAGCCGCGAAATCCCTCGACCTCGGTCTCATGCCCATGTCCGCGCGCATCTCGCATTGATATTCAGTATTTTCCATCCTCCATAATACACCTTTTTGTTATTCCCAACAGACGTCATTGTACGCTTCGCCTTTGCTTCGCGCCCACCATGCCGATTCGAAATCTCTTCACCCGACGACCTGTGCTACCCGATGAGCAGCCGCGGCCAGAGCACGAAGATGGGCATTCCGGCTTTGAGCGTGTCATGACTGTGGGATGCAAGGCCTCGTCGTCGTTGAGCCTATGCAGCAACAAGAAGTGTGATACTGGCGAATACAAGATGAGTGGTGCGTGAAAGACCAGTCGCGAGGCCATGACGATGGCATCGCATTGCGTTGCGTTGCGTCACATGGCAATCGCAATGTGTGAAGCTAGTGTTTTGCAGTTTTTATTTTTTTCTGTTCTTCTTTTTTTTTCACAACACACAACGTATCAGGAGCCGATTGATTAACACGAGCTTTCTTCTTCAATAGTCGTCAATGACAGTGGTGTATATTTGCCGGTATGATCATCCCTTGTCCGTTGCGCACACCACACACACACACAAACACTAACCGTCGACTCTAAACAGCCATCCCCAACTGAAGAAAAAAGCCACTGGCCGTCGCGCAGATATTTGTCGTCGAGGGGGTCGACAGACACTAGAAGCAGCTCCGGCGACATGGAGCATTTTCCTATTTCCCGCGAATCCTTTGACTCTTACCGCAGATCATTTGTACGTACTACACTCCCTGGTTTATATTGCGTCAAAAGGCAAGCCATGAACTGCGGCTCTGGACTGTGGAGGAGAACCATAAATCATTCTGCTTCTCCGCTCCTTTTCTCTAACGTGCTACCAGGATGTCACTGCGCGGTCACCGATTGCGTCCAACGACAGCTTTGGGCGCCAGAGCTTAGACTCGGCTCGGTTTTCAAGGCCACCAAGATCGGCCATGGATGGCAGATTTGTTGACCGCGAACCGCCGACTGCCGAGGAAGTTTTTGAAGATGTCGGACTGGACGATTACATGCAGCAACCGCGGAAGCGCGGATTTTTCTCCAAGCTGACCGACTCGCAGGATGCATCTGGCCAACAAAATGTTTCTCGTTTCCTGATGACTGGGCGCAAGCGAGGTCATAGCGGGCAAGGCGCCGAACTCACTTCTATCAGTCGGCACAGAGACAACTGAGAAGGTGTATTTTTTTATAATTTGGATTTTCTTTCTTTTCTTCGTCGTACATACTTTGTTTTATTATTCCACTTCTCGCTTCGCTTTTGCAGAACATGAATTTGCCTTGTTGGGGGTGGGGGGTTGACTGTCTGTTTTTTTTTTTTTTTTTTTTTTTTTCAATTCTTCAATTTCGAGGTGACGGCGTTTATGGTGCCGTGGTGGCATCGTGTTGCATATGAGCTGGTCCAGTTGGCACGAATATTAATGACGATTCAATGTTATTAACCGGACAGGAAGAGTTCTGATGAATGGTTTCGCACCAAAGACAACAGACGTGGACACTCCAAGTGTGCCGAGATGTTGGAGGCGAATCGTCCGTCAACTGATGATGTGCGTGCTCCACTTGATGGCGGCACCTCCCATTGACGACCCGGCGTTGAATTCATCACGCGTTTCAACTCGTGTCACTCGTGGTCCATGTCATTGTTTCAATTTCCAGTCCATCCAAGAGGTGCCCTCCCACCTACGCACCCATCACCACCTGGCCCGTCCAAACCAACTTCAATTCATCTTCGCACGCCGCCCGCCGCCGCCCGCCTTCCGCCTCCGAGTCCACACTCCCTCGGTGCATACTCCACACACATACGCAGCATCACCTTCAACTCCTCCCATTCACTCCTCCCATTCACTCCTCCCACCCGCCATGCCCGCCAACGGGGTCCCTCGCGAGCACCTTGCTCGTCTGTCCCTCTCGTCGCGCACGGTTCACGCAGATGACTTGATCTCGGCGCACAGGGCCGTGGCGCCGGCTATGCATGTCAGCACGACGTTTCGGTACAGTCGTGATGCGGAGGATTTGTACCAGTGCGGGGATCCGCAAAAGCTGGCGGAGTGGAATAATCCTGATGTGAGTTTTGATATATATATTGCTGCTTTCTGGCTTTCAATTGTCCTTCTTGGCAGACTTGTTGACCGTCTACGCAAATACGTGTATATCCAAAAACCCCTAGCCAAATGCACCACTCGACTCGCACATATACTCGCGAGACTCCAACCCCAACACGACGCGTCTAGAGGCCGTCCTGACGAGCATTCTCGGCGGTCCCTCCGTCACGTATGCATCCGGCCTGGCTGCCTTTTACGCCATGCTGGTGCGCTTGAACCCGAAGCGCATCGCCATCGGCGAGGGCTACCACGGCTGCCACGGCGTCATCCAGATCCTGTCACGGCTTACGGGCCTGCAGAAGCTGCCCCTCGACTGCGATCCGGCCGAGCTGGGCCCCGGGGATGTGATCCACGTGGAAACACCGCTGAATCCGACGGGCGAGGCACGGAACCTCCGTTACTACGCCGACAGGGCACACGGGGCCGGCGCGTATCTCACCGTGGATGCCACCTTTGCGCCGCCGCCGCTCCAGGATCCCTTTGCGTTTGGCGCCGATGTGGTGATGCACAGTGGGACGAAATACATGGGCGGACATTCCGACATGCTCTGCGGGGTGTTGGCCGTTGCGCCGGCTCACGACGACGGGAATGGTAGAGGCAATGGCAATGGCAATGGCAATGGCAATGGCAAGGGATGGGCGAAGCAGCTCCGCGACGAGAGACTGGTGCTCGGGTCCGTCATGGGTAGTCTGGAGGGCTGGCTGGGCCTGCGATCCCTGCGTACGCTGGAACTGCGCGTCACGAGGCAGAGCCAAACCGCCACGGCGCTCGTGGCCTGGCTCAACGGGCAGCTGAAGCAGCAGCAGCAGCAGCAGGATCCTGACAGTCCCGGGACCATTGTCGGACGCGTCGTGGAGAGGCTGCACCACGCGAGCCTGCAGCCCGAGGCGGCAGACGAGGACAGCTGGTTGCGGAAACAGATGGCGGGCGGCTACGGACCCGTCTTTGCCATTGTCATGAAGAATGTGGAGCAGGCGAAGAGGCTGCCCGGCAGGTTGACCTTGTTCCATCATGCGACGAGCTTGGGGGGCGTCGAGAGCTTGATTGAGTGGCGGGCCATGACGGATCCGCAGGTCGATCCGAGGTTGATGCGGGTGAGCATTGGGGTTGAGAGCTTTGAGGATCTGAAGGCGGATCTGGAGCAGGCGTTGGGGAGTTTGAGTATGGACGGAGATGATTAGAGGTTGCAAAGGGCTGATTACGTAGTTGTCATCAATGATCGTGCACACATGCAGCTGAATTCAAATGTCCAATGTTTGATATATTTGATGTTTGACGATGAGGGCAGGCGGGACCCCCATCGCCCATCCTGCCCGCCTTGACCTGCCTGCCGGCGTCAAACCCCTGCAAGCCCAATGCTCCGCTCCTGACCAATGAAATTCGACCAGCAAGGGGGAGCTTCCTGGGGGAGGTCGCGAAGAAGAGCATCTCGAACCAGACCCTTTGGCTTCCCCCCTCTCTCTCCCCCACGGAATGCGCTCCTCTTTACCTCTATCCCGCCAAGCTCCGATGACTCAACATTTTGCAATCCACAAAAATGATCATCGGACAGCGACAGCCTCATTTTCGTTAACGGAGAAAGACGAAGATTGAAAGGAAGAGGGGGGGAAATAGGGATACAAGAGGAAAAAAAGCCAATCCAGGTCCGCCCTTCGAGCCTCGCCGCCAACGATCCCGCGTACCACACTCGTACGAAAAGTGAAGAGGCGAGAAAAAAAAGAAAGGACGGAAGGAAGGAAGGAAAAAAGAAAGAAAGAAAGAAAAGAAAAGAAAAGACAACAAGAGACCTTCAATGGTTTGATATGCCACGTCTCGTCCTCTTCCGTCTGCCCACCAAGCTGCGGCGACGGGTACGACGCAACAGATTGGCCATGATGACGCTCCTCGCCGTGCTCGCCTTCCTGCTCATCTTCCCCGTCTACTCCCTCTACTGCATCTATAAACCTCCCAAGGCCCTGATCGGCTACCTGCGCCAAAAGTACCCAGACGTGCTCTTCGAAGTCACCACCTCGGAAAAAATCGTCGCGCTATCGCTGGACGATGCGCCCTCGTCGCACACGGCCGAGATCATGGACGTGCTCAGGGAGTTTGACGCGCGCGCGACCTTCTTCGTCATTGGATCCCAGGTCGATAACCGGGAGGACACGCTGCGGCGGCTGATCCGCGAGGGCCACGAGCTCGCCAACCATGGCATGTACGATGAGCCCGCTAGCAGCTTGAGCATCGACCAGCTGGAGGAGCAGGTGGCCGAGGTGAAGAAGAAGTTGGTCAGGGCGTACAAGGCCGAGGGCAAGGTGCTTCCCAATAACTACTACCGGCCCGGGTCCGGTTTTTTCAACTACAAGATGCGCGATGTGCTGGGCAACAGGGGCTATCGCATCGCCCTCGGCAGTGTGTACCCTCACGATCCGCAGATCCCGTACCCGATCCGCAACGCGAAACACATCCTGAGCATGGTCCATTCCGGCGCCATCATCATTTGTCATGATAGGAGAGAATGGACGGCGCCCATGTTGCGGATTGTGCTACCGGAGCTGAAGCAGCAGGGGTACAAGGTTGTGACGATGAGCGACTTGGTCAAGAGTGTCGAGCCACTTGGTGGGCGATGATTCAATGGTTCTGTCAAGGGTTTCTGTCAAAATTCGTTTCATCTTTTATATTCATTTTCATTTCCTATTCTTATTCAACTTTTCTCCGCACCGTCTTCCTGTTGTCACTTCTAGACCCCCCCCCCCCCGGATCTGGATCTGTGTTACTATGCGCGTTTTCTTTGGTCCTTTGGAGTTTTCTCGACATGCATTCTTTACTCGCGGGGGACAACAGGCATCCTTTGGATCAAAAAAAAAAAAAAAAACATGCCCGTCAAGGCCAGACGTTTTGTACCATGTCCCGCGCTCATCATTCTGCTCTTTAATTCATCCGTTGACACTGTCAATGGCGTCGCGAGTGAGAAAGTCAAGAGGGAGGGCTATCTTTGATATATTTACTTTTTTTTTATGCCCTTCATTTTTGAAAAAGGGAGGCTTTGGCGGTTCAGGCTTATAGCTTAGGTACCTACTTGGGTAGGCAGATACATACTATGTATGCGGAGGATGAAGCGGCGCGTGCGTACCACGCATAATGCACACTGCATGTCGAGTTCTGTACATACTGCACTGCAGGTATAGGGGATAATGGAAGTTTTTTTTTTTTGTCATGTGTGTATGTTGGATTGAAAAGATTGAGGGAACCAAGGGTTTACTCCCCTGGTCTTGATTGTGGTTTATGTATTGAAAGGCATGGGTACTGAATATATTATCAGACGGTAGTGCATTCAACTACGTATGTGTCTTTTTTCGTATAAAACTTATTTTCTCATGTATTGTAATTAGCACATGCTGCCCCCTTTTTTTGGTCTGGGTTGTGACTATGTGTTTAGATGGTATTTGACATATTGTGAGATATTATTTTTAAAATAAGACAAAATTTGACACACGCACGCACACACACACGCACGCACACACACATATATACCTATATATACCTATATATACTACCGTCGACATGTATATTTGGACAGTTTACAGCATATACACTCTGCACCTCCCCTCCCTTTTCGTCTGATTTATAGTTCATGCACATTGGAAGCGCTACCAACATACCACGCCACATAAATGCCCTGAATCATGCTTTTATTTTCCTTTGTTCTCAAAAAAAAAGTTTATTCCATTTGTATTTGTATATCATTATATGTTTCAAAAACCGCCCGGCCTTCTCCTCAGAACGGGCTTTTTTACGGCCCCCCTCACAATAAACTTCTTGGCATTCTCCGCCCCAGGACCGCCCCTGTCCTTGTTCACGGCTCGGTCCTGCTCGGCCAGCCTGCGCTCTTCGTCTCTGCGCTTGTCCTCGGCCATCTGGGCCTCGATTTCCATCTTGCGGTTGAATTCCGTCTCCTTGAAGCGCTTGTGGCGGGCCGAGTAGCCCTTTTCCTTGACGGAGTAGAAGACGCCGCCCAGGTCGGCGAGCCAGTGGGGGTCGACGGCCGTGACGGTCGACACGTACACCTTGCTGGTGAGGATGAGCTCGTGGTAGACGACGTAGTCGGGGGGGTGGCCGCCGTAGAGGGCGCTCGTGGGGTGCAGCTGCACGGCGAGGTTGGTGCGCAGGTTGATGTACTCGCCCGAGCCCTTGTACCGGGCCGCCTGGTGGTAGTAGCCCGAGCAGATGCACTTGCGGATAATGTCCCAGTCCATGCCGCAGCTGGTGACGGCCATGTTCTGCGCCTTGATGATGTCGACAATCTGCTCGCGGACTTCCTTGGCGCGGCGGAGGGACTTGGAGTGCAGGAAGTGCTTGATGCACCAGCCGTCGGAGAAGTTGTGCGCCTTCCACGCCTGGTACACCTGCAGATAGGTCAGATGGTCCGACTCGTGGACCCAGAACTTTTCTCGCTGCGCGTCGGCCTCGTCTTGACGCTCCTTGGGGCGGTAGAAGACGTTGGGCACGGACAGCATGGAGACAATGGTGATCATTTCTTCGCTGCAGCCGTACTCCTCGGCCGTGATGAGGAGCTTGGCCAGCGACGGGTCCATCGGGAACGCGCTCATCTTGCGTCCCAGCTCGGTGAGTTCCCCCAGGTTGTCCAGCGCGCCCAGCGCCCACAGGTCGAACATGGACGTGGATATCGTGTCCTGCGGCGGCGGGTCCATGAAGTCAAAGTCCAGGAGGTCCTTGACGCCCAGAGACTTCAACATCAACACCGTGTTGGAGAGGTTCGTCCGCTGCACCTCGGGGATCGTCTGCAGGTAGAGCTCCTCCTTGAAGGCCTTTTCGGTGTAGAGACGGAATGCCTTTCCCGGCCCGGTTCGGCCGGCTCGTCCGGAGCGCTGCGAGGCATTGGCCTGTGAGATGGGCGTGATCTGCAGCGTGTCCATGCCCATCTTGGGATTGTACACCTTCATTTTCGAGTAGCCAGCGTCGACCACGTACTTGATGCCGTCGACCGTGAGACTCGTCTCGGCAATGTTGGTGGCCACAATGCATTTGCGCACTCCTGGCGCGGCCCGGTCAAAGATCTTGGCTTGCAGATCGGCTGGCATTTGGCTGTAAATGGGAAGGATGCTCAATTTGGGCGCGTCATTGAGAGCGTCGAGCCGCTTCTGCACCAACTCACACGTGATTTCAATGTCTTCCTGCCCCGTCATGAAGACAAGGATATCGCCGGCGTCCATGGAGACGTGGATCGACAACACCTGTTGGACGGCCTGATCCACGTAGTCTTCGACGGGAGACCGGTGAAACATGACGTCGACCGGGAACGTTCTCCCGGGGATTGTGAACTCGGGGGCTCCTCCAAAAAAGTCGGAGAAGCGCTTGGCATTCATCGTGGCCGAAGTGACGATGAGTTTCAGATCGCGACGCCGTTGCAGAATCTTCTTGAACAGACCCAGCAAGATGTCTGTATTGAGAGCTCGCTCGTGCGCTTCGTCCATGATGATGCACGAGTAGCGGTCTAGATCCGGCTCATTGAGCGACTCTCGGAGAAGAATGCCTTCTGTCAGGTACTTGATGACGGTCTCCTTGCTGGTATGGTCCTCGAAACGGATAGCATAGCCGCAGATGGTGCCCAGCTCCACGTCCATCTCCTCGGCGACTCGTTTGGCTACACTCATTGCCGCAACACGACGCGGTTGCGTGCACCCAATCATACCGACGCGACCGTAGCCTTCTTCGTAAAGAAACTGGGTCAACTGCGTAGTCTTTCCCGAACCCGTCTCGCCAATGACAATCGTGACTTGATTCTCTCTGATGACTCGGAGAAGATCTTCGCGAACCGCAAAGGCAGGCAGGTACTCGCGCTGTTCACGCAGGGTCTTGGTCCTGCTGAAGTCGCTGGCGCCGTTGGATTTGTTCATGTGAGCGCTAAACTTGTTGCCCTTGGATTCCTTCTTGGCGTCGCTTCCGCCGCCGGGCTCGGGCAGAGCGCTGTCCTCGTCGTTGTCCTTGGCGCCCATGATGTTGCCCAGCGCTGTTCCCGCCATGCTGGTCGCTTGCTGCGCCTGCTTCTGCCGTTCACTTTGTTGCCTAGCCTCTCTGACGACCTTGCTTCCTTTGCGGCTGAAGACGGCCATATCACTCTGGTAGTCGCGGACGGCTGGGACTGGTTCCAGCTGCTTCGTGAAAATGGTTCTCCCATCGAGGAAGGGTGGTCGCAGGTCGTGGACCAACAAGTGTACTCGCGTCGCCTCTTCGTCGTCGAAGTCCGACGCCATGTCACGTCGTTGGGCAACCCCCGAGACCAGCATCCGGTTGGTCTCCCACGCATCGTTCTCTTTGCGACGTTGTTCTTGTCTGGCGTCGTATCGACTTGCCATCTTGTCTGCCTTGGAGGACTCTTGCTGCTGAGCCTCCCATGCGGATATTTCGTAGGATGCAAAAGGGTTATGCGTATCATCTCCAAATGCGTGTCCGCCCAGTTCGTCGCCGCCGTACCATTCTCGCTCCAGAGCCAGCATGTCCTCCTCTGCTGGTTGCTGAAAGTCTTCGTGTTGTTCGTGTCTTGTCGGCGTTGCGGCGTAGCTTGACTTGGCTTGAGGCGTGTGGGATCCATTCTGGAATCTTTCGGGCTGGCGCGATGAGGAGTCCAATCGCCGTCTTTTCGGATTGTAACCGTCGTAGTCTCTATTGAAAGCCATGTTTGAAACAGTTATTTATCGTCAGCCCTTTTCAAAGGTCAGCAGGAGTCGCGAATTAGGATGCGGAATCGGTAGTGACAAACTGGGACGTCGAGTTTCGGGAAGCCAGTTCAGTCGGGACCCTGGCGACCGACCTACAGCCACCAACACCCGACTTTCTTATCGATAAACCCCACTACCAAAATTTTTGGGCTTGCAACAATCCGTCGCCCAGGATTTCTTTTTATTTTATTTCAAATTTTTTTTTTTTTACTTTTTTGTTCATTTTTCTTTCCTTGGGCATCATTTCCACATCGCACGGCTTGCGCATCGGAAAGCAGGGCCTACAGATACATCAAGGCCACCATGTCCATGATCACTGCAGCGCAATGGGTCCCTAGGGGCTTCGCGGCGCCTTTTCCCAAGAAATATACGCTGGACGAGAGCGAATTCGAGCGGATAGCGGAGCTCGCCAAACTCCAGCTGGACGACGCTGAGGAAGACCTCAACGAGGCGCGAGAAGATGAGGATGGCGAGGATGGCGAAAATGGTGAAGCAACAAAGGCAGACAGCATGGAGGTTGAGGACGACAAGATGACACCAGAAGCCAAGTAGGTTCAAACCAGCTGGTCAGTCAGTACTTGTGAAATGACAAGATTAGTACTGACCATTTCCGCGCCGCGCGGCCCCTCACAGATATGACGATGATGATTTGAAAGAATACGATCTGGAGCATTATGACGATGACGATGACGAAGAGGCTCATGGAGACGGCACAGCAATGGGCATCTTTGGCAACCTCAAGTCGTTGGCCTACCACGACTCCAACAAGAACGACCCATATGTTACCGTGAAAGATGAGGACGACGACGACGACGAACAGGAAGATTTGCAAATTCTGGCCACGGACAACTTGATTCTCTCCGCCAAGGTGGAAGATGAACTGGCCCACCTTGAAGTCTACGTCTTCGAAGATGAGGGCGACAACCTCTACGTGCACCACGACATCATGCTACCCGCCATCCCTCTTGCTCTCGAGTGGATCGACATGCCGGTCAGCAACTCTGGTGCCGGTGATAAAGACGCCAAGGGCAATTTTGTGGCTGTGGGCACCATGGATCCTGATATTGAAATATGGGATCTGGATACCATCGACTGCATGTACCCAAACGCTATTTTGGGTCAAGGGGGCAATGCCGAGCCCGGGGAGGACTCGGCGATGATGATGAAGAAGAAGAAGAAGAGCAAGAAGGGGAAAAAGGCCAAGGCCAACGATGCCTACCACGTCGACGCCGTTCTTTCCCTCGCCGCCAACAGACAGCATCGCAATCTCCTCGCGTCGGCATCCGCCGATAAAACGGTCAAGCTCTGGGACCTGAACACGGCCCGATGCGCCAAATCATACTCGTATCACACAGACAAGGTCTGCTCGTTAGCATGGCACAACACCGAAGCCACGGTGCTGTTGAGCGGGAGCTACGACCGCACCATTGTCGCGGCCGACATGAGAGCCCCCGACGCCAAGGCACCTCGCTGGGGCGTGGAGAGCGACGTCGAAAACGTCCGCTGGGATCCGCACGACGCAAACTACTTCTTCGTCTCCACCGAGAACGGCTGCATTCACTATCACGACATCCGAAACGCGCCCTCTGCACCCACGGCCACCAAGTCCGTCTGGACCCTGCAGGCGCACGACGAGTCCGTCTCCTCCTTTGACATTAACAGAATCATCCCCGGCTTCATGGCCACCGGCTCGACGGACAAGACGGTCAAGCTGTGGAACATTCAACCGACGGGACCCTCCATGGTCGTCTCGCGCAACCTGGACGTCGGCAAGGTCTTTGCCACCACGTTTGCGCCAGACCCCGAGGTGGGCTTCCGCTTGGCCGTCGCGGGCAGCAACGGCAACATGCAAGTCTGGGACACCAGCACCAATGCCGCTATTCGCCAGGTATTCGCGCAAAAGGTGCCCATCCCCAACAGCGGCGGGGAGGTTGTGGAGGACCGCCTCATCGGAGTGGCCGAAGACGAGGAGAGCAGCTCATCCGAGGAAGAAGGTGAAGGACAAGAGCAGGAGCAGGAGGGGGATTCCATGGACGAGGATTAAAAAAGGCGATGGTGGAACAAGGGCTAAAGAACGCAATGTTGGCAAAAGGGGGTGATGATGAACTAGCGAATAGGATACATGGACGGTTTTTTTTTTGTTTTTTTTTTATTTGTTTTTTCTTTATTTTTCTAAATGGTCAGCTTTTTTTCTTTCGTTCCATTTATATCTTCATACTGACCATGTGCTACTCCATACATATCATATCCTTGGTATAATTTTTTTTTTTTTTTCATATTAACCAAGCAAGGAAGTGGATTCGTGTTGCCATTTCATCCCGTCACGTCCAGCCCTCATACATACTCGGGGACCACCTTCCAAGCACCGGTCGCTTTTTCTTCTGAACCCTGACGAAATGCGACATGGTAAAAGAGCAAGAATTAGGAGGAGCGGGGAGCGGTACCTAGGTATGTAGTGGTATTTAGTGTTGGTATACGAAGACGGGAGGACTTTTTCTTCTTTCCCCGTCCGATGCTGCTCTTGGTCGGTCCATCAGGAAGGCCTTGTATGTAGGTAACGACGCGGGGCGACTTGGAGGCACGTTGGTGCCGAGCTTGGAAAAATATGGTGTCTCTGGCCGTGGGATGGTGTTGCAAACGGGACTGTATGTACATACACATGTCCGACATCTGCACACATGCCTTGGATCCATCAAGCCCGTTGACTCAGGGCCGTGTCGCGCTGTATGTGAGATGATCAAGGATTACAAAGCCCGTATGTAAAAGTCCATCAGCAATAGTGGCCCAATGACATGGAAATAGAGCGCTGCTGGTACACATGATAGGTAGCAGCGTGTTGGGTCCACATGCCGATATCAGTGGGTGTATGTATGTATGTAGGTATTTACATTGCATGTTGTACATATACGTACGTACAAGTATGTATGCACTTACAGAACTTTTTCATTTTTCCAGAGAATAGGCAAGGGGGATGAAACTTGGCACCAACATGAAGCGAGTGCTATTCCGAGACGGGACGAAACGCGGCTAAAAGGCTGGTCGGGGACGGATGAAACGTCTGGTCCGATATTCACCTCCTGATAGGCACATGCAGTGACTGGGTCCATACTCGTGTGCATAATACATGGACGGACGTAAGCATCCTGCTTTAGTCATGAGGTTGCAATGATAAAAAGCACCGCGGTAAGCACTTGCTTGGATACCTTTTGAACATGTGGAAACCGTGGCGTGTCTCCTCCTCCGGATCGTCAAGCGGACCGAGGCAAGACGACAAGGGCACAAGACGCGCAATTAGACGAGGTTGCAGGTTGAGGGTTTAATTATTACCAGAAGGAGAAAGCAGACGCAGACCTGGTGAGGCATTGAGAAGAAGGAAAAGAAGGTATCCAACGCAAGCTGCGAGGGGGCCAAACCCGCAAGACAAGACAAAGGGAAAGGGAAAGGGAAAGGGAAAGGGAAAGCGCGACTGGCCCCTGCATTTGTCCCTGCATGTTGTAAACCAGCGAGACGTGCAGGGCAGGTGCAACTGCAAGCGCAAGCGCAACCGACGAGGCGACAGGACGAAGGGCATGCGGATTGGTGGGATGAGGAGCTGTTATGTTGCCCGTGTAGCCGTTGCCCAAGGCAGGCACCAGTCAGTGCACCACGGCGCCACAGCCACCAGAGCGCCACGAGCGGAATATGAAACGGCTACATATAGCCAGTGGGAATACGGCGTCGTACCTTCCTCGGCCAGATTGGTCGCACGACAAACCATTGAGAAGCCTGGCACCAGTCTCTCCAGTCGGGTGCTGTCGGGTGCTGTCGGGTGCGGTCAGGTGCAGTTAGGTGCAGTCTGTGGTCTGGTCAGTCTGGTCAACAAAAAAACAAAGACCGGGACCCTTTGCTTTGATTCTAGTCTGATGTTTGCGTGCCCCGTCGATTGCGTATGCCCACCAACAACAGAACAAAGCGCACCAAAAGCAACTTGTTTGGCTCACTAGACCGCTGCACGGGCTGGCAAGGTCAAGCTCAGCCGGAACCATCAGAAAGCCACCCGAGACAAACGGCCATGGGGAAAGGCTCGCCCGGTTTTTGGTGCAGGGTCCGGTCGTGGCTGATCGTGGGACGCAAGATGCGAGCACGGGGTTGGAGCACATTGATCAAGACGGGAAGAGAGGTTTCATGCGCCATGTGCAATGATGGATTGCGAATATTGATTGACACATGGACGGGCAGGATATCGCTTGATGGCTTCGACTGAGGGGACCACAGTGTACGCCTCCTTGTAGTACCTCGACGGAACCAGACCTAACAAAAATGGAAAGAAGGAAGAATTAAGGTAAAAAAAAAATGAGGGACAAGGGAAGAAAAAAGAAAACTATCGAAACCTTCAAAATCAAGAACTTGCTGTGCTGCGTGCTAACAACGGCAGGCAGCTTGCGTCGAGTACGACGACGTCGAGTGAGAGCGCTTGCTGGCTTTTTGCTGGCTTTTCGCTGAACCAAAACCAAGACGCCACGCAGCGGGTGGATGAAGCTTCTGCCCTCGTGCGAGTAACAGAAGCCGTCGCCGGCGTGCCACGGGTAACGGGTACTCAATTCAATTTGGCGCGTCCGATGGGCAACGATCAAATGTGCTGCCGGGGGCCAGCTACAGTTGGAAATTTGAGCTGGTGAAGATATGTGTGCACATGGTCGTACCTTCTGCGGATCGACAGCTGCGCGACTGGATCCTTTAGTCCACGGTGTGGATGTGTGTGTGGGCGTGGATTTGGCGACATGAATTTGCCTGCACAATTCGCATATCCATCCTTGTGGTGTAGTTATAGTAATGACCGGATCCAAAAACAACCGAAAGGACCGATCGCACTTTGCACTTTGCACTTTGCCTGCCTGCCTGCCTGCCTGCCTGCCTGCCTTTCAAAAGCGCTTAAAGCGTTCAGGGCCGGACATCCAAAAAGACGACACGCCGAGGCAAAAGACATCGTCGACCTTGGAGTGCGAGCAAGCGACGCTCGACGCTCGACGCTCAAATGCACTTATTCTTCGTCCTCTGGTACACCATGGGCGGACGGACAGGGCCGTGCTTCTGGCGAGCCTATCACATGCAGACTTTCCGCTGACTGGGAAGTGGTGGCCGCAGGCGACTCCGCCCCGATATCCATAATTTTATCCTTGGGCGCGCGCCTTGACTACCAACTTAGCGTGGAGCCGGAGGCTATAAGAGTCAATGGATATTGAAGCTTGAGAGTCTGGCCGATGAAAATCGAGGGGGATCAGGTACCAGTCTGGGCAAAAAGAGCACTTGAGACGTCCGGCGGGAAAAGGGGGAGCGTAGGGGGGTGTGGGGCCGTCATGGGTCCCCAGAAACTACTAGGGAAGGTACCCAGGTACCACCTTCCTAGTACCTGGCCCGGTCTGTTAGGTCTGTTGCGTGCAGGAGGTGGTGGTGCACTGGTGTTGAGCACATAATATCTTTGTTTGCCTCTCCGTCGCGCGTTAGTCCTCGAGTTTTCGTTTCTTCCGTCACCGTCACCTTCGCCATCACCATCACCTCCGTCGACCGGGCTTGCGTCGTCCAAACTCTCTTCAATTCTTCCTTTGTGCGTCCGGTTACGTCCTTCTCTCTCTCTGACGTGGTCGATTTCGCCCTTGTCACTTCATTCTTTTTACTCTAACCCACGTTGATTGCTGGGTCATTTTTATTTTTTTTCTCCCCTTTTCTTTCACTCGCCTTTCGGTGCCTGTTGTCATCTCTTCCATCGCATTAAACCTGCAAGATACATTCAAGACAGCAAAAAAAAAAAAAGAAAGAAAGAAAAGAAAGAAAAAAAACTTTTTTCCCTGGATGCACCAGATAATATTAATCGCCTCGGATTAAGTCGACGTTGACCGTTCCTTCTACCTTTTTTTCAAAAAATTTCGCAAACAAAAAAGTATCCCGCTTATTTTGCGCGGCATTTTTTCATTCTTTATCTTTTGTTCCTCTTCCTCTCTGGTTGATTCGTCGAATTGTCGTCTCGCTCTCTCTCGGCGATCTAAACGAGCCCTCTCATCTTTCACTCTCTTCTCACTTTGGCGTCATCCTGCTCTTGAGCACCTACTCAGCTATTCGCGTCATTCGGACTGGCATCTGCAGTACGTGTCAAACAGCTGCTCGCTCACACACCGCAAATTGCACTTTGCAAGAGACACAGAGACGGTATCGCTTTTCGTTGCCAAATCAACAGTGCAACATCTGCCAATCGGCGTCTTCCCGATCGAAATACTTTCTTTTCTTTTTCCTTCCCTTCCTCGACAGAGTCAGTCCATCAGCATACCAAAGGATCCGCTTCACTATAAGCTTCCGCCGGACACCTGGCATCACGCACTCGTTTGTCAGTCGGCAAATCAACAAACGACAAGTGCATCATCACCCCGCCCACCACGATTCTTCTTTGGACCGCTTCCATTTGGCGTCTCTCGCACCAGACTTGAAGCTCGACCCTACTCTTAAACTACGACCGTCTTTGTTCGTCCCCGACGTCATCCGCGCTTCGCTATCAAATTTTGGTCCTGCGGTTGCTGCCTTCTGCGTAGGCACCTTCCCGATTTAGCATAGAAACTCGGTTTCAAGCGCCCACAAGTACCACTTGGCACCGACCTCATCATCATCACCAGACCGCTTCACGAGGCATTTCTGCATCACCTGTTTCACCAGGGCCAGCGCTTTCCAACTTCCCCAGCGCAAAACCTCAGCAACGTTTTTTTATTCTCCGTTGCATCCCGGCCGACATTCGTCACTGGTCATATACAACTGTCCGACATTCCACTTTTCTACCGTCTTAACGGCGCCAGCACTTTTCTCCAAAGCCTTCACCAACCATGTCGTTGACCCGCGCCTTCACCACTCGCCGACTGCGAGGAGGCAGTGATGCCGCCGAACCAGACAAGATGGTGCCTCAACGCCATCGCAGTCATTCCATCAAAACGCCGCATGACATTCGAAACAAGATCTCGGCCCCCATTCAGCTCCTTCACACGACCAACATGCTCTCCTACAATGCGCCAGATATCCCTCGTCCAGTGCGCAGCAACTCGACACACAGCGGCAAGTCCCTGACCGACGCTGACGCGCACTCCGCAGTGGACTCGACACCCCCAACCAGCCCCGATGTCGACTCGTCACCAGGGCCGAACCACCTGTCTTGCTATTTCAAAGCCTCGGGGTCGCCGTTCGTAGGAGCAACGCCAAGCGAGACGGAGGCACCAGCCATTCCCAGACGCTCGCCCTCGCACACCAAGCAGAACTCATATGATGCCATTGCACGCCAGCGATCGGCTTCACGCGCGTCTCGAGACTCGGATCAGTCCAGCTCTATGCGTGGCCGCCAGACCTTTTCTCGCTCTCCTTCCACATCGACGAGAGCTTCCTCAGCATCGCATGCGTCGAACCCTTTCTCTCAGAAGCTTGCCAGCGCAAGCCCGATTCCGCCTACGCCATCAGTACCGTGCACCATGTCCCCACAAGCCCAAGCCAAGGAGACGCACCCGTTCGGACACGAATTGGCTCAAGTAACCGAGCTTGCCGAGGAGTACATCGTCAAAACTCAACTGAACGTCATTGACGAAGAAGAACAGTATCTCTTCAACCATGGGCTGCAAAAGGTCAGCCCCGATGACTATACGAGTGCTATTCAGAGTATTTCTGCCATGTTCTTTCCCGAAAGAAGGCATGCTGCTTCTGCTGCGCCGCCCCTCTGGATTTAAGGGGATTCGACGCTGCATGGTTTTTTGGGGTCAACCAAGCAAGATGTCACTGACTCGATTACGCTGTATATACTGCTAGACAATCTTTCCTGTTTTTTCTTTTTTCTTTTTTTTTTTTTTTTGCTTCTGCACCGTACATGGACAGTGTGTCTAGTACCAGTCGCTCTACGCGCACCAACTCTTCTTTCTTTCTTTCTCTTCTCTCTCTCTCTTCTCTCTTTACTTTTAGGCAAAGCAAGCGATGGAAAATTCTGGGTACGTGGATTTGGTTGGATATGGGACTCAACGCTGGTTCTTGGAGGAAATTCCCTCGATCAAGGACGGGACAGACTTTCTTTTTGCAAAAATTTCCTTTTTTTGTTCTCGAGGAAAAGTTCGCCTTTTGCAGAAGGCAGGCGTTTTTTACATAGCAAGAGGTCGGGACATGGATGACGATGTGTGTGTGGATTCTTTTTTTACATTGGAACATGTAGTGAGCCATACTCTGCAGCAGACGGCGGAAGGCTGGTTGAAGAGCGCGTTTGCCAGGGGCACTCTTGTTCATTCCAGTGGTGATGGAGAAGAATGAAGATGATTGAAAATGATTTGAAAAATTGAAATGTAGTTTTACATGTGTGTGACAAGATGACGAGTTGGTGAAGCAGCGACGCAGTGCGTTGGAATGTGGACACGAGTCCCAACGGTACAATGTCTACATGGCGCTCGTAAAGAAAGAAAGTACAAACTCAGCAATGGGCGTTCCTAGACTCGTACCTTGATCTTCACACCTTGATGTTATTGATCTAATTGTTTTAATTAATTCTTCTTTTTTTTTTTTTTTTTTTTTTTTTTTTTTTTTTTTTCTGAATTTGGGGTT
>SRPU01000307.1:0-22743 GCA_018360185.1 Claviceps lovelessii | reverse complement strand
AAAAAAAAAAAAAAAAAAAAAAAAAAAAAAAAAAAAAAAACTCACCACGTCAGAAATGCAATCCAAAATGCAGACCAGCAGGTCAGCCGGCAATACAATCATAATCGCCTTCACATACACGTCAAACAGCTCATCCGGATCAAACCCCTCAGCCCTTATCGACTCCACTATGTCATCGGAGCAGAAATAAGCCAGCATCAGGTCATCATGGCATAGTCGCGCGCATCATAAGCCCTGCCCGGGCGCGAGACAGAATTGGAAATAGCACGGTGGCGGCATGGTGGACTTACAGTCTGCCCAACGCTCCGGGGGTTAGCGAATCTCGGGGGAGCTTCCGGTTCTCGAGATTGGGCCTGTGTCGTATCGTATATTGTCATGTACGGGGCAGGAGTGACTTGGTAGAAGCCGGCGAGGTTTTCGAACCAGCCCGAGCAGTACTACTTGCGGGTCGAACTCCCCCGAAGACAAGGCCCGGAGTCCCGAACACCATACACGCATTGCTTGTCAACGATGGCAGCGCGCTGGGCGTCACGCAGCTGCGAGAGTGTGGTGGTGCCGGCGTCGAGGCCTGATCTTGAAGGCGCGGGAAAGTTGATGACCGAATCAGCGAGCCGATGTGGTTGGCGTGGAAGGGAAGCTCGTGCGCGGTCATGATGCGTGATTTGGTGTTTTCTGTGGTTATTCATCTCGGCGTCCGTAGCGGGACCAACCTGTATACATATCTATGCATGTATATGGCTTATTTTTTTTTTGTTCTCGGCCCCTTTTCCTCGCTGGCTGCCAATGCTTGCTCCGGTATAGCCCAAGTTCAGACCCATGACGGAGCAGTTAGGCTCTTGCTGCGGTCGTCGATGCAGTCGGATCCCCATGGATAGGCTCGGGCAAAGTTATCGGCACTTTGGCCGAGCTCGGCCGAAACCCACGTTTGGAGATACAGCCGATGTAGATGTGCACCCACCATTGCCCATTTGACCTGTCCGCTCATGTGTCCCGCGCATGTGTCCATCGGCCAAGTTTGCACGAGCAGGGATGATACAAGACCTTGTTTCGGAGGTCGTTTTGCTCAGCAGCGCGTGCCTGCCCTTTCGAGACTGAGGACAGGTTTCTATCCACCCAACTTCCGACGTTCGGTCCGACCAAGTTCAAGAAGTTTTTTTTCTCTTTTCTTTTCTCTTCTCTTCTCTTCTTTTTTTCTCTTTTCTCTTGTCTCTTGTCACTTCTCTCTTTCGTTTTTGTTTCGGGTAGGGGAGGGCGGCGGCGGCGTTCTGCCTGCTCGTTGATCCAAATTTATCAGGCAACGGATACCGCATCACAATCGTTTTTGGTTTTGGTTGCAGTAAATAGTGGCTATTGTGAGACCACTCTTGACAGTGATCGGTTGCATTGGCCGGGCTTATAAACGACAGTGCCATTCGAGATTTTGGGCGTGTGGAGTCGTGTTTCCATAAACAGAACAGCAATTTCATGTACATACCAAAACCTGATTTCCAGGAAAACACTGCAACTCTGTCAATGGATGAAAACGGACAGTCCTCAGTTCGGCCATCTTTGTTATGGTCCAGACATTTCTCTTTAATGGCTGGGGCAGCATGACTTCGTGAAAACCAAACCTGGCACTGCGCTTTAAGCACATGATATCGATGCCTGTGGCCCAAACGATCCGGACGGTGAACAGTCTAGCCTGATGGAAAGTGTTTGATTTTTTGAAGTAATTGCGCAAAACAGTGCGCGGTCCGCGGCGTAGACCACGGAGCGAAGAACAAGCTTTGCCGCATGCGCCGAGGAATTCCACTTTTCGTCAAATGGATGAATGCGGTCAGGCATTCAAGTGTCACAGGCCCCAAGGTGATTCTAGAGTCTAGACTAGATGAAATCATGTTGGAACGATTCTCGCCAGCCGAGTGAGTTGGATCAGATAGAAGGTCGATGAAGAACTTGTCAATCCGCTCGTGCTACTTGCGGCAGAAACTAAAATATTCCATCTGAATGGCGGTGAGGTGTATAGGCAGAGTGAAAGCACAACCACCATGTCAGATGAGCCTGTGTCACACCACGAACGAGGTCTAGTGCACACTGGTGTTCCAAATGACTTGATGATTCCCGCTCGGTGCCCTCAAACAAGGTGGACGTCTTGAAACAAAAGCACAAGTGAGCTCTTGGGGGAGCTGCAGGCGAGTTGCATTCTGCCCTTTCTCTCCCTCCTTGAAACTGCAATACGGCCCCATCTCATCTCATTTTGCCGCATGGATCAGCAGGAGACTGGAATTCCACGCTGGTGGATCGGTGTGGCTGGCTAGATGCCGGAAATAGGGAGCTATCAAAGAATATTGCTGCGACTGACCAACCGTGTCAATCATGACGTCGATCCGAGTCGTAAGCGCAGAGTCCATGCCACATCGTTCCTTCTTCTTCTTCTTCTTCTTCTCCTTCTTGCTGAACTCGGAAAACGTCTCTGTCGTGGCGGTGTGCAAGCGACACATGTTGCCAGGAACGATGATGGACTTTCCCAACAGCGTCAAGGGTCAAGACTCAACTGAGCGTTGACGGCGACAAAGGAATTGCTGTTTTGGAGCATGTGGCTTTGCAATGGCTGAACGGGCCCCTCCATCTCGGGATCGCGTTGATAACCACGAGAAAAATATCTGGGCCATCAAGGGAGATCATGCCGCCATGTGGTCCCGCACTTGTCTCCGAAGAAAACCAGAAAAAAAAAAAAGGAAAAAGCCACGAGCTGGTGGTGGTTCGGACAGGAGGGAGTTTCGTTCACTCAGACATTCAGACATGTTAGGGAAACGTACCTAGGTACCTATGAGGTAGCACGGACCAGGTCACGTGTCCTATGGGACCGCAAGTGAACATTCGACCTTGAAGCAGGCAGACGCGACAAGGGTCAGGAACAGATGCCAAAAGCAAACAGAGTTATTTTTTTGATTTTTTTGATTTTTTTTTTTCAGCGGCACCGGGTTCATTCTGGCGGCACCAATGGGCAGAAAAGCGTGCGTGCGTGTCTCATCCTGTCGGCCCCTCACAGCCCGTGTCAGCAGGAATTACCTCTGCCCTCGCAATTGCCGCATGTTAGTCGCCAGGCGTGCAGCAAGCAATACCTCGTCACCTCATTACCTCGTCACTTGGTCATTGTCGAGATGCAGAGCCGCCGCACCTACGCGCCCGTGCGAAACTGCGAAATTGTCGAGAGCTCCAAGCGTCAGTGGGTAGATGACTAATGGCAGGCGATATAATGATGAGCTTAATAACTTGAACCAGTCTGGTGGCCAACGGGTCACGACCAATTGGCTGGCAGTTCCGCTGCTCGATATCGGGCGGTGGTTTACATGGTCCCTTGTCCGTCCCGACTCCCGAGAAAGACCAGACTTGTTCATTGTTCAAATGCTGGCATTCCCACTGCTGCTTGGTTGGTCTGGCTGCAAGCAGGTAGGCGGATGATACTTTGGGCAACATCTGACTCGGGCCAAGGTTCCTACTGCTTTCCCGTCCTACTCATGTACTGTATGGCATCTAGAGGACCAGGCAAGACAACATTGAACATACTACTTGCCGCCGCCCTTGCTGAGGGTGAACTGGCCTCGGATGGTTCAAGTAAGTACGTCGGTTGGTACCTGCCTAACTCAGTAGTACCTGGCGGTAATTCCAGACTCCCAGACAACTGACTGCCAACATGGAAACTGATGGCCAGACTGACGGCCACCCCTGCCACATATTGTTGCCCGCACCTGCCCTGCCAGTCAGTGCCCACTTTCGGCGTCTCCTTTTGCCAAGGGCCAAGCGCCTTCGACTGGCTGGCTCCCGCCGTTTTCCCTTTGGCCGCCGCCTCCTCCATTCAGCGCGAGCCTCCACGCGCCCGTTTTCTCGCCCGTCAAGCCCGTCTGTCAAGCCCGTCTGTCAAGCCCAACTATTCAGGCTTGCATCAACACAGCCTGTCGTCTCGTGCACCCCAGACGCCTGGGTCAACTTCAATCACCCGCCAAACTCTGTTCGTCTCGTGCCTTCGTCGTGTCGATATACTCGTCGGGGCTCAACTGCCCGGTGCCGAAATCATCGCCGCTTCCTACCTGCAGGTCCCGGCGTCGTCTTTCTTGCAGAGCAGAACGAGCCGGCCATGACACCGTCCCCTAAGCCTTCTAGTCAGGCAGTCGAGCCACGACGCCCTCGAAGCGCCCCGAGAGTCTCTGTCAGTATCGCCGAAGGAGACAAGGAGAATGGTGGGCGGTTTGAGCTTCAAGTCAGCGAGTGCGTTGAGACCAAGACGGTCACCACCACTACCCGTCTGACTCGAAAGTTTCCCCGAATCTTTCTCCGCGACCCGGCCCCGCTGGAGACTCTCGACCACAAAGAGTATCCGTTGGCCCTGAAGCCAACACCGCCCGAACTGTTACAATTTTCTTATGAGGAGCTCGAGGAGGAGCGACTGGATGATGAATCCTCCAACGGGGAGCTAGAGGACGAGGAACATCAGAACCAGAATATTGGGAAAAAAGTTGCAACCACGGTACGTGGCACAGGCAGATTACCCCCCCCCCCCCCTTTCCCAACGATCAGATACATATACATTGCAGATGAGCCGAACTGAGCGAGAAAAATGGCACACTGTGGCCTATGCACCTCTCCTCCCTCTCTCTTCTCTCCTCTTTCTATCTTTTTTTTTTGGACCCATCTTTGCTGACCGCGTGTTGACAGAAGCAGTCGAAAACACTTCCGACAAGGGCTTTAACTCCGAGTGCTGGTCAAATCGAGCAGGATCTTCACAAAACCCCAACACGCAGTCGAAGCAGCCGCCTGCCCTCCCACTCTCCCTCTGAAGCGTACCCGCGGCATACCCGACAGACTCGTCCAGCCCTGTCGGAGTTGTCAACTGCCGCTGCATGCCGATCGTCTCTAGGCCGCCTCTTTCAACAACCCAGAACATCTCAAAGACTAGTCAGGTCCTCCAATCTCCATGCTGTATCAGATAAGCTGAGGCGCTCAGTAACAAAAGGCATATCAACGTCTGCAGCTCCTGCTGATAGCGGCGACGCATCTGTCAATGGCACGCCCGTTTCGAGCCATCGTCATGTTGGAGAACGACTGTCTCGGGGGGATCCTGGCTGTTTAGCCACACCTGACAACTCTGAGCTCATCAACTCCTCCCAACGCGACCGGTTTTCTCAAGCGGATCGTTTTCGGTCATCTCCCGATTCATCGCAGGCGCTGACCGGTAGTTGTGATGCTGCCAGCCCAGCAGAAAGCGATTCACATACGGTTTTCAGCAGCAATGTTGCCACACCTCCCATCACAGACGCGGACCCCGAACTCATTGGGGATGTGGATGACTCGCTTCAAAACTCTCTCCGCGCTGCTGCGCATCACAGGCCCACAATCGACGTCGTGTCAGCGCAAGATGCTAGTCTACCCAGTCCAAGACTGTCGCCCACATTGGCCGCCTCTCAATTACACACTGCCGACTCTGATAGTGGTGCTCAGACGAGTTTTCATACATCAACGAGCGACAATGTTTTGTCGTGGGAGGATGAGTCCCATTCTCATCAACAAGATACCAAAGAAATGCAATTAATTCAACCCTCTGGAGCGGAACATGGCGATAGCCGAGCCTTGAAGCGATTGCCATTTGGAGATACTCAACGTCCTTTTACCTTTGACACACAAGGTTTTCTCGAGACGTTTGACTCCATGAAGACAGAAATGAAGTCCTTTATGATGTATCAGTTTCTGCGTCGATGTCCTCGTCCTACGCTGCGAGTCGTTGCGAATGCCGTAAACCCAGCCCTCAAGTGTGATTTTTTTCGACAACTTCCCTTGGAGCTTGGGTACCATGTGCTTTCTTATCTCGACCACCGAGACCTATGCAGAGCTGCGCAGGTGTCGAAGCATTGGCGCAGCATTGTCGATCGTAACGAAACGGGATGGAAAGAGCTCTTTGACAGGGACGGCTACCGTTTGGCGCCTGGAGAACTGAGCAAGGCTATTATGCAAGGCTGGGGCTGGCAGGATCCTGTCGGAGTAATGGACTACGAAAGAGATCTGAGCATGCAAGGCCGTCTGACTGCGTCCGAATATGAGTTGACACGAGCTTTCCTTAGCGACGCGGCTCACAAGTCTTGCAGGACTTCCAAGCGGAAGCGGGCTCTGAATACCATGTCCGCGTCAGAACGATCGAAGCGACGAGCCGCATCATCACAACAAGAATCCGTCGCCTCTAGTGGGAGTGGGCGAGACCACAGAAGGCAGTCTGAAGTCAAGCAGCACAAGTCCGAGGGTCCGCTCTCGGCCGCTAATGCCGCTGCCGTCGCCATTCCAGATCCTCAACTGGGACTGCCCAGTCTACGACAACTCCATCTCTTCAAGTCCATCTATCGTCGTCACCACATGATTCGTCGGAGCTGGACAAGTGGTGAAGTCAAACCACGCCATGTGGCCTTTCCCGCCCATCCCCGCCACGTGGTAACGTGCTTACAGTTCGACGATGATAAGATTATAACTGGCAGTGACGACACGCTGATCCACATCTATGACACCAAGACCGGCAAGTTGAGAAAGAAGCTCGAAGGGCACGAGGGTGGCGTCTGGGCTCTGCAATACGAAGGTAACATTCTCGTATCAGGCTCGACTGATAGATCAGTCCGCGTATGGGATATCGAACGGGGCCTCTGTCAACAAGTATTTTATGGTCACACCAGCACTGTGCGATGTTTGCAAATTCTCTTGCCTACGGAGACGGGCAGAGATCGCAGCGGCCGCCCGATTGTGCAGCCCGAGAAGCCGTTGATCATTACGGGCTCGCGTGACAGCCAGCTTCGGGTGTGGCGGCTTCCAGAGGTCGGCTCCCGACGGTACATCCAGACGGGACCTCCAGCTCAGGAGTCGGACTGCCCTTATTTCATCCGGGTCTTGACCGGCCATGGCAGTTCTGTCCGTGCAATATCGGCGTACGGCGATACTCTAGTGAGCGGTTCCTACGATAGCTTTGTGCGTGTCTGGAAGATCAGTACGGGCGAATCTTTGCACAAGCTCGAGGGGCACACGCAAAAAGTGTACTCTGTTGTCCTTGACCACAAGCGAAACCGATGCATCTCGGGTTCCATGGATTCGCTCGTCAAGATCTGGGACCTCGCCACAGGGAGCTGTCTACACACACTCGAGGGCCACACGCTTCTCGTTGGGCTGTTGGACCTCCGAGATGAGCGACTGGTCTCTGCGGCTGCGGACTCTACCCTCCGAGTCTGGGATCCAGAAAATGGAAGATGGAGGAACACTCTCATGGCACACACTGGGGCCATCACTTGCTTCCAACACGATGGACAAAAGGTCATTAGTGGCAGCGAAAAGACGGTCAAAATGTGGGATGTCAAGACGGGAGAATTTGTGCAAGATTTGTTGACAGATCTTACTGGCGTCTGGCAAGTCAAATTCGATGAGAGGAGATGTGTGGCGGCTGTGCAGCGAGATCAGTTGACTTATCTCGAGGTAAGCGAAGAACAAACCCCCCCCCCCCCCCCACCACCCATTCATCCCTTTTCCAACCTTTTTTTTGTTTTTCAAATTAAAAGGGGTTTTCCCCAACTTTTACAGGTCACATCTGAGATGATGCTCGAGATAAAGGAAAGCTTACTGACATGGATGTGAACATAGATTCTGGACTTTGGAGCCACGCGCGATGGTCAACCAGCCGAAGAACTGGGGAAGCGTATATTGCTGAACGAGCATGAAGTGCGGGAAATTATCGAAGACGGTGCTGCTTGAGACACCTGGACATGAGTTTTTACGAAGCTAGATGGAAAGCAAGGCATGAATGAAATAAAGCGTGACGACATTGAAGAAGGATTTTGGCGGTTTTCCATCGCACATATGGCATAATTTAACGATTGCATTTACACACGGAAATGGTTGCCTCTCGGGGAGGGGGGCCTTCTTTACCCGAGGTTTCTTTTAAGAGATGAAAGTGTGCATTAGTAAGTCGGGACGATTCTTGGCGTTTTGAACTTAAGAAGGGGTTTTATTTATGTTTTGAAAAGGGCGCAGCTGTGTTTATATGGTTTGAGTTTGAGTTTGCTCTTGTTGTGAACACACGTGTATGGTTTGCGGGCAAATACGACGGTTTCTTGTGCAAGCGATGGGTATTCTGTGTGCATATACATAGTATGTATGTATTTTTTATGTACTTGTACTTGTCTATACTGTGGTATATGGAATGTACGTGTGCATACCACGACGGCCATGAATGCCAACTGACAACCAAGATACTTCGTACGTATATCATGATGAAAAGATGGAGGAAGCAAAATGTAATGAAGCTGCCGGCCCAGCAACCGAATCAGCAGACGTGTGGTGAGTACCTACCTAAGTACCTACTTGATTCTTACTACAATTAGGTATCAAGGTACCCAAGTACAAACCCTCTTGGTAGCAGGCAACTTGGGCCATCAGACGCGGCATCGCCTTCAGACAAATAATTCGAGTGCTGGCTGAGCAGCTGCGGTGGCGTCTGGTCAGGAGGAGGTTGGGGAGGTTGGGCAGCAGCTGCTGCTGCAGGGCGAGGGAACTAGGCAAAGGCCTCAGGCTGGTCCAGTCTCTTATTCTTTTGGGACTGCTCTGGCCAGTGGAGGAGCCGTCTGCGTCTGCGCCTGCGCCTGCGGCTTATCCCAGGAAGGAGCTACTGCCCGGACCGTCCACATGTTGCCTTCCATGTGGAGGGCGATGTTGGACGAGAGGTTGTGGGTATGGTGGGGGTGTGTGTCGGGGGCGTGTGTCAGGGCGTGTGTCAGGGCGTGAATGGGCGTGAATGGGCGTGAATGGGCGTGAATGGGCCGGAAAGGGCGTGTCTGGTTCGTGAGCCCCAAATTCTCGCATGCACCAGCGCCTGATGGGACACGCGCAAGCGCAGAGAACAAGGCAAGACCAGCTTGATGAGCACGCATAAAACGGCGCAGACCTCAAGCACATTCATTCATGGTCCGGTCCGTCTTTGCCCGTGGAGCTAAAGGGCGCAATCCCCTCATCCTTCTCCTCCTGCTCCTCCTGCTTCTCCTGCTCCTCCTCCCTCCTTCCTGTCCTCCTCCTTGTTGCTCTTGCGTGGCTCTGCGAGTCGTGACTCCGACAACGCAACACCGCAAAAACCAAGAGCATCGAGCAAATCAACCGATTCAATCTGTCGTCGGACTGTCTGACTGTCTGACTGTCTGACTGTCTGACTGTCTGTCACTGCAGTGACTGCACCCGTTTGATTCCCGTGTTCGCGCGGCTGGGTGGATAGCAAGTGGGCACTGGGGGTGGACACGCTTGTTCGTCCTTGTCCCCATTCCGCTTGGTTCGATCGCCAGGGGTTATTCTCCCGTAATATTTATAAGTATCCATCCATCGCGTCAGTTCCTCACCGACACAAGACAAGGTGGAGTGGAGGTCATCGACTTGAGCCGGCCGGGACGAGACGAGACGAGACCTGGCGAGGTGCGAGACACAAGACACGCGGTTATCCTGGATACCGCTTTTTTGACGGACTTGTCGACTTCTTCTTCTTCTTCTTCTTTTTTTTTCTCTTTTTTTTTTTCCCTGGCGGGCCAGCGCATCTGAAATATGAAGTTTTAAGCGCATTTGGATTTTGTTGGGTCAAAGAAATTGACCCTATCGCTCGATCAAAAAACAAACCATCTTCAACTCCAACATGCCTCTTGAACAGACCGTCACTATAGTGAACAACTCCGGCAAGGTCATTAGCACCGTGCGTTGCCCCTTTTCCAAACTCATGCTCATCCTTATTTATTTTTTATTTTTTTATTTATTCTTAATTCCTTCTTTCTTCGCTCGCTTTTGCCCCCCTCTTGTCCCAGCAACAGGCGCGGCGCTTTAGCAAATTCGGAGCACATCATTTTCAACAGCTCGCTAACAGGTTCAATTAGGGAAAACAACTCGTGTCCATCTTCAAAGAGGCCAAGGCGTCGTACAATGAGAAAAAGGCCGAGATTAAAGCGCTGAAGCGTGCCGAGACATTTGACCACTCTTACACCACACAACGCCAAGATGACCAGCATCATCGGCCGAGAAGCCTCGCTCGGCACGCGACCTATGAGCCCCGGTACTACACCGAGTACGATTACGGGAGGAACCCCGATTATCAAGACGAGCGCAGACGTTCCTTCGATCTCCACAGCGAGACCGGCTCTCAAAGAAGCCACTCGAGCTCGCATGCCCACTCACACTCACATTCCCCTTGTCAGTCGAGACATGGACACCACAGGTCCAGAAGTCGCCCCGCTGCGCTAACGGCAAGCAATCTCAAGACACTGAGTGAGATATCCAGCACTGTGCCAAGCCAGGCACCGAGCAGGGCTCCGCTGCGGAAAGCGTATCGCAGTCCCTACGCCGAGACGCTTCCAAAGGACAGCCGCATCTCGTGGATGAACCTGACGCGGTGCGACACCCAGTTAACCACAAGGCCCGGGCCCGATTGGAGGCAGAGCACGCTTGTGCCACGCAGACGGTCCGAACCGGAGATCGCCAGCCATCAGACACGCCCATCCCGGGACGCGGGCAAGGAAATCGACATGCACCTCGCATACGGCGACATACCCCCGGATCTGGCAGACAGGGTCGACCTGGATCCGGCCGTGGTAGACGAGTACCACGCAAACGAGCTCGTGCGCAGAATCGAGTCTCTCTTGGAGGAGGCTCAATGCGTGCAGCACTCGGCCACCTCCATGATCAAGCACCTCCAGGAGAAGCCCGAAGCGGCCGCTTCAGTGGCACTGACACTTGCCGAGCTGTCCTCGGTGGTTGGCAAAATGTCACCAGCATTTCTCAACTTTCTCAAAAGTGGATCCCCGGCCGTCTTCTCCCTGCTCGCGTCACCCCAGTTCTTGATTGGCACCGGCATTGCTGTTGGACTCACTGTCGTCATGTTTGGTGGATGGAAGATTGTCAAGCGGGTTCAGGAACAGCAGGCTTCCCGCGCGGCCGCCGCGCTGACATGGGAGGAAAGCTCCGCCGCGCATAGACCGGCGTTGCTGATGAGTGGCCAGGGCGAGAAGCAAGCCCACGGCGGTGAGGGCGGCAGCGGCATGGTGGAGGAAGCTCTCGTTGTTGATGATGATTTGAGCACCATTGAAACCTGGCGCCGGGGCATCCTGCCTCTGGGTGCGGATAACGAAAGCGCCGAAATCGAGCTCATCACGCCCGTGGCGGACCGGGCGCAGAGAGACAAGCACGGCAAGGATGACTTTGATGTTCGCTCGCATAGAAGCACCCGCACCACGCGAACCGACAAGACGTCCAAGACGGCAAAGACGTCCAAATCAGCCATGACAGCGCTGACAACAAAGACGGCCAAAACGGCCAAAACGGCCATGACAACAAAGACGGCCAAGACTGAAAGATCGGCCATGACATCATTGACAACAAAGACGGCAAAGACATCCAAATCGAGCAAGACGGAAAAGTCGTCGTCGTCGTCGTCGAGTAGGGGTAAAGAGAAGGAAAAGGGAAAGGAAGTCCCGGCACCCGACGGCCGGATCAGCCGAAGAGCCACCGTAGAGAGCGTCTACGGCGCCGACTCGGACCTGGGGACATACAGGTCCAGCAAAAGGGACAAGCAAGACCGAGACCGGGACCGGGACCGGGACAGGGCTAGCGTCAAGATGGTTGACCAAGAGCACAGAAGCAACGGCATGGAGCTGATTTTTCGACCCAAGGGGCAGAGCCAGAGCGAAAACATGCTCAAGGCGCTGTTCAAGACCAAGGATAGGAAGGAGCGTGAGAGCAGGACAGAACTTGTTATGGCTGGGTGAAATGTTTATGGATGTGATGACGATGATGATGAACATGTTTGCAACAGGTATATACGGGACGATGAACGCATTTCGCATTTAGTAGGCATATATGCATGCAAGTAGACGCAAGTGGTGGATAGGCGCGCGTTGAGCGGGCAGGCACATGTGACGGCATGACGAAACGAAGCAAGAAACGATTTGTTATGGACTTGATGGAGTTCAATTTATAAAATACTTGGCATTTCTCTTACGACTTATTTTCGTTTTGATGGGGTTACATTTAGAAAACATTTGGTATTTCTCTTGCTACTTGTTTTCTTTTTCACGGGGGTAATCTTTTCTTTTCTTTTTTTTTTTTTCTTCTTTTTTTTTTTAAAAAAAAAAAAAAAAGACACTTACTGTTTCTTAGTACATACTCATTTTCTTTTTCGTAGGGGTTTTTTCTTGAGAAAGCCACTTACTATCTCCTAGTACTTATTTTCATTTATATGTGGTTAAATGTAAGAAGTCACTTACTGTCTTCCTACATCGGGGCAGGGAATCCTCTTCAACCACGTAAAGGTCTCACATGACCCGCGACTGATGATAAACCGTGGCCTTGCATTCTAGTCCCAGTCTTCTTCTTCTTCTTCATCAGCTTTTTGTCCTCTTTTATTAGTTTCTTAATGGCAAGGGACTGTGTTTAGCAGCCATCGCTTGCAGTCCCTTACGGTGGCCGAACAGATTCCGCGTTGTGGTGAACTTTATTTTCTCTCTCTCTCTCTCTCTCTCTCTCTCTTATTATATTCTTCTTCTTCTGCTTCCACATTCATCCATTCTAGGAGACCGCACTGCACCCATTCTGTCATCATGTATATTCTATGGACTTACTCGTATTGTTCACTACGTAATAGGTGGCACGGCGGCCCTGAATCCACGGCAGCCCTTGTATCCCTATACCATGTCCCTTGTCTTGACCCGTGCATGGGACGGGCTTACTGCAGCGGTCGACACACAAAGACATTCATCGCAATTCCGTCCACTCTTCCCCCGAGAGGGGCTCCACGCGCACCACCCCCGTCTCCAGCATGTCGGCCCGCCGAAACGAGTACGAAAACGCCCAGTTGGTCGCCGCGCCGGCGTGCTCGCCCCGGTTGTTGAGCAGGACGAGCCCGGCCCGCACGCGGGGGTACCGGGCGAGGACGCGGCGGAGGGCGTCCTCGGCGGCGTGGCGGGGGTGCATCCCGCGCCGCATGTTCTCCACGGCGTGGTAGCACGGCAGGAAGCGCATGAGGATGTCGCCGTCGCCGGTGGCGCCGCAGCCGCCGACGAGGTTGTCGACGTAGGCGCCGCAGCCGGGGAGGGGGGCGTCGCCGACGCGGCCGGGGATTTTGTGGGCTCGGCCGTTGGTGCTGGTTCCGGCGGCCATGTGGCCGGATGCGTTGAGGGCGATGAGGGCGATGGTGTCGTGGGTGGTGGGTGGTTGTGTCGATGGGAGAGGCTGATGATGATGATGATGATGACGACGACGACGACGACGACGACGATAATCATCATAGTGGTACGGCCCGCAGGATTGGCGCGGATCGGGCGTCACGGCTGCGCCGCCGGGCCCCCGCCGCGCATTGGGCTGGCAGCGGCCGTGCTTCCAGTCGCGGCAGGACGCATTGGACGCGGCGGTGGAGAGCGTCTCGGCGGGAAATCCGTGCTCGAGGGCGAAGCGCGTGGCCGGCTCGCCCACGAGGAGCGAGTGCTGCGTGTGCTCGAGGACGCGGCGCGCCACCGACACGGCGTGCTTGACGCGGCGCAGCGCTCCCACGGCGCCCACGTCGAGCGTCTCTCCGTCCATGACGAGCGCGTCGAGCGTCGTCTCGCAGTCCTCGTCGGGGGAGCCGCCGTATCCGACGGTGCCTTCGCACTGGTGTTGCTCGCACGCCGAGCCGCCTGCTTCAATGGCATCCAGGACCGACGCCTGAGGATGGCGGAGCGCCGCCGCTGCTGCCGCCGCCGCGACCGTAAACGGGCCGGACCAGGTGTGGACGACGATGGGGACGAGGGCGGAAGACGGAGGCGGAGGCGGAGGCGGCGAGGCAGGCGGCGACGGAGCCAGAGAGGTGGCGAGGACAGGGCACAGGATGAGAAGGAGGGGCCTTGGGCGGAACCGGGACGGCATTTTTTTCTTTCTTTCCCCTTTCCTCTCTATATCATTTATGCAGTATACTGGCGGAATAAAGTCTGCGTGTCTGCTGAGGTATGAAAAACAAAGGGTCTGCTCTTGTGAAGCGCGTTCGTGGCCGTTTAGGGTGTGTGTCACTCACAGCTGCGCCCACCACCACATGCATCCATCCCTACAGCATTTTGTGCCAGAAAAGGAACAAAGAAATGAAAACAACTGCGAGTCGGAGAAGTCACCGTTAGTGGTTCCACATGTGTATATATATATTCTTCTCATCTATCGCCGTCCCGTCCCGTGCTTCCCACCAGTATTCATCTGCAGTCCGCCACAACTGAGCCATCCACTCTTTCACCCAGGCAATGTTGGGGGGTATGTCATGCTCTCTCTTTTGTCCTAAAAAAAAAAAGAAAAAAACACACGTCATATTTCTATGCTGAATCTCCTTCCTCTTCTCGCGTCACCTGCATGCGGGAGCGGCACGTGAGGCTCCCATCGTTTTTCGTAAAGTGTGGTTTTTTTTGTTTATTTTTTTTGTTGGTGTTTTTCTTTCCAAAAAAAAAAAAAATGTTGAATTGCAAGCTGCGGCTATGCTGCATGGAATTCGAATGATGGTGATAATGACAATGATAATCATGACGGGACAGGGGACTCTTGCATGGCTGTTCCTCAACAGCATTGATGGACACTGGTTATGGTCCTATAAAATGACAGCACGAACTCTAAGAAAAATAACCATGGGGGGTAGAAGAAGAAAAAGAAAAAGAGCACGTTGAACCAGGAAAACAACTTGATCCCCCCCCCCCTTACGACTTCTCTTCATCAAAATGACTGCAAATACGTTACCCACCATTGCTGCCGATGATGAATGGTCACCCCTCAAGGCCGTCATCGTTGGTCGTGCCGAAAAGTCGGCCTTTCCCTCGGAGCCTGCGTCCATGATGAAGGCGACCATGCCGGCCGAGCATGTGCACAGGTTCAAGCCCGGCAGTCCTTTCCCCGCCGACATCTTGTCCAAGGCACAGGAGGAACTCGATCACTTGGCAGCCATACTCCAGAGCCAGGGCATTCGGGTGTATAGACCCAAACCCGTCGATTGGGTCAAGGAGGGCGGCTATACCGGTGCCATGCCGAGAGACGGGCTCCTAACGGTCGGGACCACCCTCGTCGAGGCGCCCTTTGCATGGGGCTGCAGGCGCCGCGAGATTGATGCCGCATACGCCGAGATTCTCGACCAACTGGAAACCGCCGGCTCCTCTGGTCGGATATGCCGGGCGCCGCGCATCATCGGACGGGACACCATTTACGATCATCCAGCCAACGACGAGGCCAACGACGAGGCCAGCCACGGCGGCAGCGCCGGCGGCGGCTGGGCCATCAATAATTCAAGGCCAGCCTTTGATGCTGCCGACTTTATGCGCTTTGGAAAAACCATCATCGGCCAGCTCAGCCACGTCACGAACCCCAAGGGCGTCGACTACCTCCGCGCCGTCATCCCCGAGGGCTACTCGGTCGAAGTCCTCGACACCAACGACGAGCATGCCATGCACATCGATGCCACCATCTTGCCACTGCGAAGGGGACTGCTTGTCTACCATCCGAACCGTATCCATGAGGAAGCCCTGCGTCGACACGACGTCTTCCGAGACTGGGAACTGCATGCCTACCCCTTCACACCGCAGCCACGAGGACCTCCCAGCCCTCCCATGTTCATGTGCACTCCATGGCTGGTCCTCAATGCTCTGAGCTTGGATGAGAACAGGATCATGGTCGAGGCCAAGGACACCCAATTTGCCTCCTGGGTGGCCGACAAGTTTGGCATGACGCCCATCATGTGTCCCTTCCAGCATGTCAACAGCATTGGCGGCTCCTTTCACTGTGCGACGGTTGACCTTGTGCGATCTTCTGTGTAGATTTCTTCTTCTTCTTCTTCTTCTTCTTCTTCTTTCTATGGCAATCAAGAACAGGACGGCATGTGGAATTAGATTTGTTTTTTGGCCCACTCAGCACTAATTCCATAAAAGTCTGCAGCGGATGAATCCAGGAGTGTGGCCATTAGGTAGTATTCTCGCACATCATGTGCGGCTTTTTGTAACGAGCGGAAAGGTGACAACATTAGTTCAACCAGTGCCACCAAAGGTGCGTGCTCCGTGACCGGGTACTCAATGTTGTTTTACATGAGTCTGCCTTAGAATCGAGCTGAGAAATCCGACGGTTCGCATCGCGCGTGCCCTTTCCCATACTGGACATGGCTGCTTTGAACATGATGGACGGCGTTTTGGGCTGAGTTCTTTCTTTCTTTCCTACTTCTTCTTTTTCCTGTACTACACAATTCCCATTTCTGGTCGTGAATTTCGGCTCCTAAACGACAAATGTCCCGCGCCGTTTGTGACACCAGACCAACACCATTTCTCGTCTCTTCTGCTACCACAGGGACGAACATGAACTCTGTTTCTCCATCAGCACAAGGCTAAGCCTTGACCGAAATTATTATGAGACTGCCCGTTGTGTGAGCCCATAGATCGGCCAAAAGTAAAGCGGTGGACCGGAAAACGAAGAAATGGAAGGGGGAAAAATAAAAAAGAAAGAAAATTGTATCCGGTCTGAAACATCCCTAACCGATCGCGAGTTCTAACAATCGCAGCGCTGGTGATGACGCGGAAATGTCACAACGTCACGGACGTTTGGCACGCCGCTCAGATAGCTAAGAAGGCGATCAAATCCGAGACCAAATCCTCCATGTGGCGGGCACCCCCATCGTCTCAGATCCAGATACCAGCCCAATCCGCTAGCCTTTTCTTGCTTCTTGCCAGGTACCTCTAGTCCGTGTAACCTCATGTTGCGCTCAAGCTCAGATAAGCGATTTTCCCGCATGGAACCTCCCGCCAGCTCGCCGAGGTCTGGAACCAAAAGATCAAAGCAGTCTACAGTTTCACCTTGAGGGGGAGGCGACGCTGAGCGGAGCATGTAGAATGCCTTGATCTCGCGAGGATACTGAGTGATGAAGATGGGAAGGTAAGCATCATCTGCTTTGACGTAGCCAACCTCTTTTGCCAAATACTTTTCGTGTTCCGACTGGAGGCCATTTCCCCATATCGGCTTATGCTCGAATTGATCAGCAACAGGTTGAAGACGCTCAATGGCCTCAGAGTACGTCAATCTGGGCCACTTGTTGGGAGATAAGATACCTGCCCAGCGTCGCTGCAGCTCTTCCCGTTTTACCAGGTCAGCAAACGCCAATCTCTCCGCAGGGTCCCGAGAGTCGAGTCTATTCATTTCAAGCTCGGTGGCAGCCCGCAATTCCTTGAGTCCAGTTGCCAGACTCGTCAGCATTTTTTGAACCAAATCCATGACTTCATTCATGTCCTCAACAAACCCCATTTCAGCCTCGAGCATATAGAATTCGCTCAGGTGTCTAGATGTGTCACTCTGCTCAGCTCGAAAGGTAGGAGATAGTGTCCACACATTTCCGACAGATTGAGCCAACGCTTCAAGATGAAGCTGAGTCGAGACAGTGAGGTACTTGGCATCTCGAAAAAACTCGTTTTTGGAGCCAGTCCTGACAGTGAAGGCTTCACCGGCGCCTTCGCAGTCTGAAGAAGTGATAATTGGGGGGTGAGTCTGCTGAAATTTCTCCTTGAAGAAGAAATTCGTGAGTAGGGCGATCGCGTCAGACCGCAGACGGATCATAGTAGAATTTAGTGGTGTTCGACATCGTAGATGTGAGATATATCGCAGACTCTCTGGTGTCTGGTATTTGTTTTGGATGGGATTTGTCTTTTTTTTTTGTTCGGTTTTTTTTTTTTAAACAAGCGAACAAAGGTATTAGTGTGAGACTCGATGTCCTTGAATACTTCCGAGTCGACTCACTTGAGGGTCTGAGTTGCCGAGAATGTCAACCGCCTTTACTTGAAGTTCTTGCACAGTTCGAGGTCCACGAGCATTCTGGCTCATTTCAGAATGGTCAAGTGTCGCCTGTCTGTGCGAGGCAGAATGTGATGAGACGGAAGGCTCATCCGCAGCATCCGTAGCATCCGTCTTTCTGTCGACTGTATTGTACCACGTTCCCTTAACACGAACCGCAGCGCCGGGCCGCATGCTGACGAAAACCGAAACGAGTACCATTAGTAAACAATGACATGATACTTGATGAGCGACAAGGGGGGGGCATCATACCCCATCGCAAGAGCCTTGTCGACCACTGCTTGCATAGGCCGCATGGAGGATCCATCGGTAATGTCAACAAAGCGAACACCTGAGCTCTTGCGTACAGATCGTACCCATCCAGAAACTTCCACGTCCAGGACATTCGTTTCAGGCCGCCATGCCTTGAGGTCGGCCACCGTCCTGATGGCTTGCGATGGTTGCTGGCCAATGATTCGTACCGAATACTTTCTTTGGTTGCATGGGCGAGCTGCTGGCGGTAGACGGAGGGTGGGGACGGCTTGGGTAACGAGAATTGGCCTCACCATGTCGGCGCCGGCGTCTCTCGCGCGTCAGATGGTTGGGGTGGTGCGTAGAAATGTGCAGCGCAGATGCGCGGATCGACCTGGGGCGGCCTCGAGCGATCTCGGGCGTAGTAAATGGATGAGTTCGATGCGAAGCACAGACCAAGGAGGGCTGAGCAGGGTCAAGCAGGGCCAGCGAGTTTCAAGACGAAACCCTTTTTTTGTGTAAAGTGTCAAGTCAATCGCGAGGTGAGATGAGATTTCGAGATATCAAAGGCAAAAAGACAAGTGAAGTGAGCGGGTTCCTGAAGTACAAAGTGGGTCCACGTCGGATTTCCCGGGTTGGAGCTTGGGGCAAGCACAGGCAGAGTTGCAACCCACACCCCTTTTACTCTTTACATCGCGTCGCCGACCAGGGAAGGAGACATGGAGATGTACGCCGGGACGGATGGATGGACGGCTGGACGGAAAGTACTTAGCTGGAGGACGCTGAAAACTACCTGTACCTAGGTAGCTCCATGTCGGCTCAAGTCGGCATCTCTTGATCGCTCACGCCTTCTGTTTCGAACTCGCACAAGAACGAGGCGCGTTGGCCGCGCAATTCGAGAAGGAGACACGGACCAGACGAGACTCGGGTCCTCCTTCCCAGCTTGGATCAGCAGTACTAGTCGACGGAGCACGAATAAGATAAGTACTTGGGTACCTAGACTCTCGTTAGCTCGAAACGTGCCGCAATCTAGCTCAAACAACGTCCATCGTCTGTCCGTCTGTCCGTCTGTCTGTCTGTCTGTCTGTGTGTCTGTCTGGTTGAGCTGTCGATGAAAGAACGGCTGAAGACAAACAGGACAACCAACGCCAACCCCATCCAGACCAGCCAGATCAGCAAGACTAGCAAGCAACCAGCAAGAACATTCGATATGACCTCACTCTCTGCTCGAAGCAAATGCCAACGTGGTGGCAGATGCAGACGCCGGCTGCTACCCTGGCGGCTCACCCTTTGCTCTCGTGCGTCGGAGCAATTTCGGGTCCCCTCCCGTTTCACGCACTTGGTTGCGAGCACGTTCTGCTAGCATCATGTGCTTACCAAGTTGATGCTCTGCTGTCGCTGGTCGCTGGTCGCTGGTCGCTGGTCGACACCAGCCTTTTCACCAGGACAATGTCAAGGTCCCCCGCGTGTTTGACTGACCATCCGTCTCACTCGTCGCATCACATCAGCCTCTACTGCCTGGTTATCTCTTGACTTTTAAGCCAAAACACCAGATATGAGGATCGTCGGCCGACTCGGCCGAGTCCACAGTCTCCGACTATCCTGCAGTGCCCTGTGCCCCCTTCTTTCATCTTGAACAGCGTCGTCTTTCCCATCAGCGTCTTTCTTCTTGCTGCGCCCAAGGGCCCAACACACCATCCCGAGCCCTGATTTCTCGACCGATTATGACATACGCTGACCCGACGATCGATTCGGCCTACTTGGGCCTTTGTCTTTGCATCCGTTCCTGTGCTTGAATGTGTCTCAGATGAGTGCACGACCCGACCAACCACAAACCCTGCACGCGATTCGCTTTCGTGCCAGACGCCTATTTCGCTACAAATCGGCATTGGAAGGCCATTTTGGGCTTTTCAGAGCACGCTGGCCACATGCCCACGGCGCCAACATGTTCCCATGTCTCCGTTACTCCCGTCTCTGTCTGTCTGCGACCATGGTTTGATGGACGATCCATTGATCCACGACACTGTCTCGTTGGACAAAGGCGAGATGAGGTGCCACAGATCGGACTGGCAGCACTCCTCGCTGCCAAGGGACAGAAACCTGCCCCGAGAGATGGTGCCCTGCTTTGCCACTTTTGTTCTCATTCGGCTGTCCTCATGTGCCGAGTGCGACCTACAACATCATATACATGGCCATTTACCGACAAGGAGATGACCAAAAGCGACGTTGGGACCTAGAGCTTGTGTCTGACATGACTGCGCCTGCGTATGGAAGGGTTCTTGCAGCCCTTATCCTTGTGCCTCGGGAGGGACTGACTGACGGACTGACTGACGGACAGGCTGATGACTGACTGAGCTAGCTTGACTGCCCGATAACCTGACTGGCTCTAACTGATTGCCTGCCTGCCTCAGCCTGTCTGCCTGCCTGCCTGCCCTAGCATTTCTCCCCTGCCCAGTATGTAAGCAAGCAAGCAAGCAAGCAAGCACGCAAGCGATGGATCAGAAGAGCTCGGGACCACGTCACACCCTGTATTTTATTTTTATTTCTTGTGTTTTTATATATATTTTTTCCCCTCTTGCTCCCATAGCCCCCTCGCTATTTTCCCCAGTCTGGCTGGATGGCGCACTCTGCGTTGGTAGAATGGTATACTTGCGAGACACCACCAACTTCCCCCACCTCGAGCGATACAGCCGTGTTAATGGTAGTTTAAAAAAAAAAAAAAAAAAAAAAAAGAGGAGAGCAGCAGTAAATCCGCGCACTAATTCGCCGCCAACTGCCCGACTTAGCTTTTCATATATTGGCTCGTACCTCGTCTATGGTGGCAATCATGTCTTCCATATCTCGCCTCTAGATGAGCATGACCCAAAAAGGAATGATTCATATTCTTGGGGTATCTTTGTCACACAACCTTTGTCGAGATTTGTTCATTGTCTCTGTCTATGTAGCTTCATGCCGGCCAGTTTCTGAGGTATTTTGATAATTCTGATTCTGTCGCGGGTAGCTCGGGGGGTTGGGAGTATAAAGTCCCCTTCGAATCGGCCTCGACCTCCTCCATGTATCAACTCGCCACGACTTTCCGCTCGCAATCGGTCCACAGCTCTGACTGCGGAATATCCTAAGTTTATACATTACTGTTGCTGCTCACAGGGGTTTATTCTTCCACCATGGTTCCTGTATCAAAATCCTCCCGGGTGAAGCCTTCGGAAATTGCGGCCGACACCAAGAGAAACTTCATACCCTTGATCAACGCCAACTATGCCGAACTCTTCCCACCATTCTCCTTTCTGTACAGGCAACCCGCGACCGAATTGGAAATCTCGCGCCATAATCTGAGCACTCGTCCCCCAGTCTTTCGAGTTGAGGTTGGAGATCCAGTCATGGCTGCCATCTCATATGCTGCCGCTGACACCCAAGCGAGTGAAGCAAGGGGCGGCCCGAGAGTCCGGATTCCATTCATCTGCGCCGCCAACGAACGGCGTCCTGGCGGTGACTGGGAAACTGGCTGCTCTGGATACGAGGAGAAATTGTGTCGCCGAAGCAATCTTTCAGCCACTCTCAGCAGCCCCTGGCCAAACACGCACGTTGAATCCAATTATCCTATTCCTACTACCGGCGGCATACTTTCTGATGCTGTCGTGGTCTGTCGTGGTCCTCATGACCAATACGAGAGGCTCGAACAGTGGCATGACTTGCCTGTTGTCTCAGTACCTCCTACGCGATGGCCCAAGCTGAAGGAGAACGGAACAATGTACTCCTTCGCAGAGGAAAGAGACATGATGAGAGACAAAGTCCGTGGGGCTCTTCGTATCTGTCTTTACAACAATTACAATCGAGTCGTCATTGGAGACTTTGGACTAGGCAATGGCTGTCGCAATCCGCCCCAAGAGGTGGCGGAAATCTGGCGTGACGTTCTACTCTTCGACCCGGACCTCCGTGGGCAGTTTGCCTATGTTGTTTTCGCATTCGAGGACCCAACGCAAAGCACCACACGCGCCATATGGGAGGAGATGGCAAGGAAAAACAAGAAAGCGTCGGGAAGGGGTGGCAGATCGGCGGCAGCAGGCACGTCCTCATCATCCACTAGATCAACAGGCCGAACGCCAGTGCCATCCTTTACAAACGCTCCCACGGACCTGGCTATTTTTCAGGCCCTGTTTGACCCGTCTGAAATCGAGCGGGTGCTCAGAGAACCCGATCCTCGTTACGGGCTAAGCATGATTACGTCTTGAAGAGAAGCAGCTGGCGGCGACAACGCTGATGTCCTGCCGGGCGGGAACGAAAAGACGATAGCATTATATTCCATTAGGTACTATTTCTGTCTGGGCCCCTGAAGGCCGCGTTTGACTATGTTGTCTATCGAAAACCGAAAATTCTACCATAGATTTTCAATGTTTATGATATCTCGTTGCCGTTTGCGAGGATTTGTCGACACGATGCTCGGCGAGGACGGTCGGTCAGCCAATGGGGGGGGGATGGATGCTCGATGACGCTGGAGTCCGCAGTCTAGCTGTGGTGTTGGACATGTGTTTTGGTAGAAAACGAGAGCTTTTTCTTGTCCTTTTTATTTTTATTTTTTATTTTTATTTTTATTTTTATTTTTATTTTTATTTTTATTTTTATTTTTATTTTTATTTTTATTTTTATTTTTATTTTTATTTTTAT
>SRPU01000306.1:0-22829 GCA_018360185.1 Claviceps lovelessii | reverse complement strand
AAAAAAAAAAAAAAAAAAAAAAAAAAAAAAAAAAAAAAAAAAAAAAACGTCATGAGATAGAGAAGACACAACTCACAGCGGACTGGCTAGAAGTATGTAAGATCCAAGATGTCATTCTCTGCATTCATGGTTGTGGACACCTTCGTGGACAGGGGGCTATCCTGCGGGACCGTAACAATAACCTTGAAAAAAAAAAACGCCACCTATAAAACAAGTATTCCATAAACAATGCAGGACAAAACTGCGTAAGCTCGAACTAGAATCCAAGAATGATGCTACCAAGATATAAAGAAAAAAAGATATATAAACTTGAAAAAGAGTCTGAATGATAAAGTAAAGGATCCCCTGAATACGGAGAAACAAACACGCCTTGGGGACAAATCTACGCATAAGGATAGGGGAATCAATAAGCCTTGGTCGATATAAAGCTCTGGTCTTTTCAGCAAAAGAAGTCCTATAACCCGATTCAAATAGACGCAATACAATTTACAACAAATAAGAAAACAAGGTGAAAACCTTATCTACCAGGAACGACGCCCTTGGGCTACAAAAACTCCCTGATTAGCTTCTAAGAAGGAAGAGATGAAAAAACGAAAATGACTATCCAAAGGCCCCTCTCCCCATGCAGTGCACTAGAAAAACACAAGGCGACACTTCATCTTTATGTATGCGTGAGAGCCTACTGGAGTATGGACAGAGGGCGAAATGAACGGACGAAATGAACGGACGAAATGAACGGAACGAGTTTGACGACATGGGCGTAGCATCTGTCTGATGGATGATGGATGTACATGTTTGCATTAGCAGGATACTAGCAGAAGGGCAGGACCATGGGACCATCTTCGTAGATGAATACTCCGCTTGACATACACCACACTACACCATCACATCCCCATCCCACAGGACCACACGGCAAGAACAAACCAGCCAACACATCTGAGCTGAACAGCTCGACCCTTTGTATTCATGGCACTTCACGTGTCCAGTGATTGCCTCGTGCGGCAACAGAGCCTATCTAGCCGTTCCCTGCCCCCCCCCCCCCTCACACCCTCGCACTCATACCACGCACACCCACCCAAGAAAGTCGAACCATCAGTCAGCAAAAGAAGCCAGTCCCCGTCCTTTGTTTTCCACCATGTTTCTCCATTTCGTAGCCCGTGTGCTCAACATCACCGGCCTTCTGATCAAACGCCATTACGCCTCGCAGCCCGGAAAAATCCTTTTTGAAAAAGAAAAAAGATGGAAAAAATCACGAACGTGCATTCGTTGGATAAGCTGTCGTGGGGAATACCCTCAGCAGCTTGAAAAGAAGAAAAAGAAACAAGAGTAAGAGAAAAAATTGAGAAAAAGAGAAGAAAAAACACGAGATAACCAAGGAGATGACGCAGTCAGCGTCGTTTCACCTCGTAGCATGCGTAGCTGTTGTACAAATCCATCAGCGCCCGTCGTGCTGCCGCCGTCGTGAAAAATTTGTTGTTTCCTCCATTTCATTTACGCGCCCGGCGAGCCTGCACCCATTGTCGGTGCGTTGTAGTTACCGAATCCGCCGTGCTCGGCGACGCCATTGTCCGATTTCATCGTGCCGTTGAGCAGAGGACATAACCTTGAGAGAAGCAAGTTGATCAAGTCGTTAGCAAGATTCTTGGCGTGTATGAAGAAAAAGAAACCGCTTATTGGAATGGCAGAGAAGAAAGAAGAGGCAGAAAAGAGAAACAAACAAAGGAAAAAAAAAAAAAGATGAAAGAAAAACAAAAGCCAGAAATATTTTGTGTCAAGTTGCCTCTAAAAGAGGGAGCATGAGAAGGGCTTTCCGACAACCACAGAGAGTTGAAAAAAGGCTTTCCGATGACCAGCGCGGGAGCATAAAAATCCAATGAAAAAAACACCCCACGACCCGTGACACTAATCACACCGGGCAGCGGCCATAGTTGTACTTTGGACGAGCTTTCGCCTTTTCCTCCCTCTGCCGCTGCTTCTCCTGCTCCCGACGCAGGCGCGCAGCCCGTCTCGCCCGCCGTCCTTCCTCGGCACGCAGTCTCTGCACCTCGGCTTGACGGCGCTTTTCTTCTCTCCGCGCATCCCGCTGGGCTCTCTTTTGCTCCCGAAGACGCTCGTCTTCCGCTTGCTTCCGCTCCCTGACGCGAGCTTCGTGCTTCTTCTTGTCCAGGCGTTCCTCTTGCGCCTTCTTCCGCTGCGTCTCTCTTTCGTCCTTTTTCGCTTGACGAGCAGCAGCTCGCTGCCTCGTCAGACGCTGACGATTGGACTCCTCCATCTTTCGACGCAAGGTGCTCTTTCTCCTTCGATTGTTGCGCTTCTCACCGGGCTCCTCTCGAGCAACAGACGACCAATCAAGCGACACAAAGGGAGGTGGGGAAATCAAGGGTTCCATACTTTTTGTTTGTCTTGATGTGCCCGACTTGTCCACAATTGGCACACTTTCGGGTTGTTCCTGTTGCGATCTTGTCCATGGCTCCGGGGGAGCCAGCGTCGCCGGTGCTGGCTTTTTGGTGCAGTTCTTTTTGCTGCTCTCGAGCTTGTCTTCGGGCCTTGTTCTTTTCGAGTCGCTCAAGCTCCTTCTTGATCCTAATCATTGCGTTAGTACCGACAAGTTTTCTCTTTGGTTTTCTGCTCTTTTTTTTTTAAAAAAAAAAGGGAAAAAGGAAAAAAAAGGGAAAAAAAAATCCAGATAAATGATCAAAAACAATAATCAAGACACGTATACACATATACTTATAAAAAGCTGTACAAAAAAAAAAAAAGAACATGCGAGAGCTTTCTTACCTAAGGTTTGTAAGACGGTCATGATCGGCATTGCCCGTAGGCCGGGAGCTGTATATGCTGTGTATAGATAAACGTAAGCAGGTGCTCTAAACTCCAATCCAATGACATCAATGGAGGAACCAGGAGACGGCGCTGGCTGTCCCTTTTCGGAAGAAAACGAAACGTTCATCATGTCCCCCGGGCCTGCGCACTTGTGCAGTGCCTGGATCGACGACTTTGGCAGAAGCCCCCTGGCTCTCGCTCTGTGGGCCTCGGGTCGACGACGTTGGTGACGACAGTTGCCTCCGTTTTCGGGCGGCACATACTCTTTGCTTTCCAGGTCAGCCTCGGTCCGCCGCTTCATATACTGCGAAATGACCACCGGGTCGTGCACGACTTCGATTCGCGACTGCATCGTTCCGTCTGGGAGGCGGACTTCTCTCGTGATCCTGATTGCGCGTTTGAGATGGCGGCTGGACGATGTGAAACCACTAATTTGACTCGCGCCTTCATCGAATTGGGCCGGAGTGGCCGCGGAATGGACGTTGAAGCGATCGTCTTCGTCCTCGTTGATGGCAACGTCTTTGTCGTCGTGTTCCTGGACATCGGATAACGTGGCCTTTTGCTTTTCCCAAATTTCTTTGATCCCTTCTTCGTACATGGCCTGCTGCTTCTTCACATTGTACGCGTGACCGCCGTTAGCGCGCTTCTCACGCTCCATGGCATCCGCAGATGTGGCCAGCGGTCCCTGGACGGCCTCGATGTAGCCTCCCTTCATGGACGTTCTGATGAAACTGAATCCTAGACCATGGCCCGTCGGGTCGCCCTCGCCGTGCAACTGAAGCATGGCTTTCTGAGCACAAGCATCGATAAAGGCCTTGGTCGTTCTCCAGGGGGCCATCTTGTCCGCGAGCGTCTCTTCCTGCTTGTCGACCGCCCTCTTGGCTGCCCTTGCGGCTTTGTTCCCGCCTTCGTCATCGTCATCATCGTCGCCGTCCAAGTCCATGACATCATCGTCAATGTTCGCATTTCGAGGGTCATAACCCGCGTCCTCCAGCTCCTTGATGCCGAGCTGCATGGCGTCGAGGAGACTGACTTCTTCGGGTTTGATCATGGCGCGGATGGCGTTCTCGTCCAGCATAACCTCGTGCGGCTTGAGGCGCCACATTCCCTTCTCGCCGCTGTCTCGATCGTACTGCAGAAACTCCTTCAGTTTCTGTCGATTTTGCGTATCGGTCGACTCCGCAATATGCTTGGTGATGTCTGACAGCTGGCAGTTGTCGGTCTTGCTATGCCTTATCATACGAAAAGCCAGCATCTTCATTCTGCTCTTGGACGCGTTCGTAACGCGTCTGCTGTGCGGACCAGGAACATCAACCGAGGGAAATGTCTGGCCAACCACATGCAGGTGATCAATCTTACGCAGATGCCACTTCGACCCCTCGACACCGGTTGTGCTCCTGACAACCAAAAAGTCGGTACTACGCGGCGTGTGTTTGAAGACGGGGGCGCGATACATCTCATTGTGCAGGGTCGGGACGGTCTCGCCGGCGTCGACGGTGCCAAAAAGAGAAAAGGGCGACCGATCTTCTGGAAGCAACATTCGATACTCGCCCAGTTTCTGCTTGGGCAGCTGCTCATCCTCAATGTTGTCCTTGCGTCGATAGTAGTTGATCAGTTTGCTTCCCATGCCAAAATTGTTGAGCACCCGCGGACGAGGTTCGCAATATTCGAACAGCACAGCCGTTGAATTGTCGCTGAGACTCAGATCCTTTGAACAACGAAACACCTCGTGCGCCTTGCCCTTCATCAACTTTCGTTTGTGGTGCTGAGGCTTATCAAACTTGATGGCATGCCCCGCAAACTTCTTGTAGCGGAAGCGTGGCCGGTGATACTCGTCTGTGGTACCGCTCAACTTGACCTTGTAATACGGCCAGGTCAATTTGATAGCAGGCATGCTGTGTTCCACCGAAATGTTGCCCAGTGTCGCACGAACTTTGCTCTGATGGTTCTCCTTGAGTAACTCGTATGCTTCGTCATTGGACATGTTGAAGCGCTGGGAGATATCTCGGCCCATGTTTCCATTCGCCATCCGTTTTGCCTTGGAGTCCAGCCGTGGCCGTTTCGTGTGGGTCTGCATGTCGGTTTCAAGAAGAAGATGAGGATCATTCATATCCAAGTGGACTCGCTTTGCGCCGCGGCGCGTTGCATCTTCAAAGTTGTCAAAGGTGGGAGCAGTGTAGCGTGGCATGTCGAGTAATCCAAAGCCAATCAGTTCCTTTTTGAGGGATCGTCGTCGCCCCTGGTTTCCATGTTGCTGCTGCTGCTGCTGCTGTCCTTGCTCGTCTGTGGTGTCCATAAGAAACTCGGCATCCCATTCATCATCTTGTTCCTCCAACGTCTTCTGTTGTTTAACAAGATCCCTCTCAGCCATGACGCGCCTCTGAAACTCATCCTCAATGGATGTTATTTGTATGTCATAATCCTCACATGCGAGCTCAATATCTCTCAAGGTGAAGCCCATGATGGTCTCAGAGTCCGATTCCTGATCTAGATCGAATTGTAACGTGTCTTCAGCCTGCTCGTCCGTTCCCTTCTCGCACCGGACAAGGCTGGCAAAGGTGATATCTAAAGCTCGATGTTTAGTGATCGAATTCGCATTTCCTGGGATGCGAAATGTCTTTTCCTGGTCGGCAGACAGCTCCAGCGTGAGTTTGCTAGTAACGAGATGTTTCGGCTTTTTCGCGGGTTTCTTCTCTTTCCAGATGGCTTTTTTGGGTGGCAAGAGCTCACTCCACGTCAGAACACGACCTTTTCGAAAAGCAGGCCACGCTGCTTTGAGCAAATCTTCTACCGTCTCCGCCGGGGCTGGAATATCCGGGTCTTGGTTGGCAGCACCGTTGATATGAGGATCGAGGTCAAAATTGAGGGCCGAGAAACTTAGGCTCGAGTCGACGGGATGGGCATCGTCGGCACCATCGGTATCATGAACGCGAGTGGCAGGGGAAGAAGGCCCGGCCACGGCGTCGGTGGGCGAGGAAGGGCCCTCTCCAAAAAGATCGTCTGCGTCATGGCTGGTTCCTCCGTCGTCAGTGAGCGCTGGCATTTCAAGAGAAGCACCACCACCGGGTTCTTCCTCGGGAAGATCGTCATCGCTAATGTCCTCGAAATCTTCGGCGTCATCGGCTTTGTTCGTCTGATCGAATGGGGTGTCGTCAAGTTTGAGGCCGCCGTCGCCACCATCTTGACTCTGCTCTAGCAAGCGTGCGATTTCGCGATCATCCGCAGCATCCTGTTCCTTCCAGGCAGACTCGTCGAAAGACGAGAACTCCTTGTCTTCTTCAGCCATGGCGTCTCGTAGTTTTGGAGGTCACGCAGGCTCGTTGGGGGCAGCCCTTCGTCCCAAGGCGTGACGCGATCGCAGGAGGTTCATATCATGCTTGGTGGGTCGCGCAGGTTACTGGTCGCTGTCGGTAGGAATCTCGCCTGCGACGAAGAAAGATGAACGATGCGGGAGTTGCAGTGCTGTGTTGAGATGCTCGGGTTCACGACGGTCGCTCTGTGCAGAGCTGAAGTTGTCAAAGTTGTAGGATGAGAGAATGGAAAATGGCATAATTTTGCTTAGTCATTCAAAAGCACGCGAGAGTACGCGCGACACGTGACGGGCAGCTTAACGACCCACTATTATAGTCCTTCTCTCTTTAGGAACAGCGAGTAAATCCGAGCATTTTGCCATACAAATTTGGTGTGAAAGTTTTGGGATATCCTGCGACCAACTGGAGTTCCAAAACTCTTTATACCCAGATTATAGGGCAAGATATTCACATTACTTAAATTCACGAATTACTTGATACACTGTGCTGAAAGTGCCAGTCAAAGCATTCACAATCCCGACCCAGTCCTTTTCTCCAAAATAACGCCCATCTCGCCACTGAACAGTTCCTCCTGAATCCCGAGGTTGGATCGACGTCCGCAGCCGATGCAAAAAAAAAAAAAAAAAAAAGCGCATCAAGTATATGGATGAGTAACAGAGGACGGATTGGAATAATAGTACGGGGGTTATGGTGAAGCTCAAGAATGTGAATTCTTTATTAATCATGGTGAACACGCATATTCCTTTAATCTATGCGCTTTCCTTCAATATGATACATGGTTCAAAGAAGCAGAAACACAGGTGCACTCCAATGACTCCATGAGTCAATAGCGCATAATCGCTCCGTGAGTTCATACCCTTGTAAGTGACCAAAGTTCATGTCCCGTAACGCCGAGTCTAGCACCATCCACACAGAAACAAATATTGCTGGGGGCAGCCGTCTTGTGCCACCTGGGTATCTTAATCCGCTGCCCTATCGTGTCAGAATCAATTCGAATACATGTACCGCTTCTTCTTCAGCTTGTACTATTATAGTTGTTCTTATTGTTAGTGTTGTTGTTGTTACTGTAATTATCGCACCCCCCTAGAGAACAAAGACGGTAGCCAAGACGGCAGCCGTCAAAGACCAGTAGACAGCAATCTCAGTGAGGCTCGTCGTTCCGAAGCCGGCAGAATCGGGACCATCGGCCGTCGTGCCATTAGGCAGCGTGCCGTTGATGAGAAGAGTTTTTCGGCCCCGGTAGTCGCCGACATTGATGATGCTTTTGTTGAGAGCCTCATATGTGCCGTCTCCGACGAGTTCCTTTAAGGCGGCTTCGTTTTCGTCACAAGCGCACTCTTCATACTGGGCGCACCCGCAGACAACGGGCAGTCGTTCGGTGGCATGGGTAGTACTGTTGTAGAAGGAAAAGTCGTTGCGATGCGGATAGAGGTTGGCGCCATGGTGCCAGACGCCCGGCCAGAATGCCAATGCGGCACCGGCTGCCAATGCAACAGCACCCACACCAGCGGCGGTAGCAAGGCCAGATCTGTATGGAGCGGCGGCACCACCGCCGTAGTATCTGCCGCCGCCGAAAGCCCGTGGAGGACCAGAGCCTCCGCGCGAGGTGCCGCCAAAGTTGGAAGAGGAGCCCGTGTTTGGACGGCTAGCAAAGTTAGTTTGCCTTCCACAGGAGAAAATCGCAGGACACTTGAATATGGAAAAGATGGGAGACGAGAACCCGACGTACGATCCTCCGGAGCCAGAGCTTCCAGAACCTCTAGAGCCTCCAGAACTTCCGGAACCTCCAGAACTCCCCGAGCCCCCAGAACCTCCGGAACTTCCAGAACTTCCGCCGGATCTGCCACCGCCACTGCTTCCACCACCTCCTCCTCCTCGACCACCGCCGCCTCCACCGCCTTTTCTTTTGAACAAGTCGTGGTCATCTGGTGCAACGAAATCCGAATTGGCCATCATCTGCTGTTGAGGACCAACGACCCCTGCAGCGACAGCAGATAGCAGCGTTGCTGCAACGAAAGTCACATCGAAGCGCATCTCGATGTGTGGGAGTCGCCGGAATAGACGCGACGATTCTTGGCTCGCTGGTTGTATTCAGTCCGGTCGAAGCAAAGGCTGCGAGAAAGACGGACAAAAAATAAAAAAACGACAAATAGCGAGTAGCAGTCGCTAGGGTGCTTTCTGAAGGAGCGCCGGTGTGGTTTAAAAGACCCCGCAAAGTATTTTTGATTGCAAGGGGATGGCGATGTCAAAGGAGTCAGGAGTTGGGACGAACCATGCATGAACGAGGACCCTTGGAGCGGGCGAAGGAGGACATGGAGTCCTATTTTATTCCTGGCTGAGCAAACTGGGGTCGAACTGGAGTGTGTTTGGGTCAGGTGAGAGCATTGCACTGACGCTTCTTTTTTTTTTTTTTTTGCGAATATGGAAGCAGAGGCACACAAGCGGAAAGAGTGCCTCGCGAGGTGTGATGACGGTCGTGTGCTAACTAGCACAGTGTTCATCCGGCTTAGCAGTGACTAGTGGTGGTGCTAAGCTGCTCCACGTCATCTTCTGATCCGTCTCATCCAATGACCGCTGCCCACTGCCTACGCCTCCGTGTCGCCCATTCACAGACGCCAAGAGCACCAGACAGCTGTCGGTGCCTCCACAAAGGAAGGTGCCTGTACGATGAGAGCTTGAAGAATCGCGCGATGTGCCCACACGCAGTCTGGTGGCAACTCGCCACGTTCTCTTCACTGGTGGACAGCCGGGACAGTCTGAGTGGGTCGCAAGCAATTCGCAACCCTTTTACAACAGGATAAGGCGAAAGCTTGGAATGCCTGACGTACTGAAGTTGTGCGGGTGAGGTCTGCGGCGACGACGGAAATAGCAAGGCAATCCAGACGATCCATCGAAACATCCATTGCTGTGGGCACCTTGGATGTCGGGCTTTCTTGCGTGTCCATGAACGCAACATGAGCAGCGGTCAAGTTATAGCATGCAAGAGAAACTCGGTGCTGCATGATGACGTCGGATCGGAGGGACGAACGACTGAGACCATTTGTTATTCCCGGTGGGGATGTCTGCCTCGCGGGGCTCAAGGATTGGGTCCCTGATTGAGTCCCTGATTAGGCCGAAAAAGGTTGAACAGTCTACAATGGAGTCAATGACACGGCACGCTCACACATGTTGGACACCTGGCGGCACAAGGGCATTTGTTCATCGTAAGGACTAGTTTTGTGGCGATGAGGCTGTGTCGCGTCGCGCGCATGGTGATGCGTCCATTTCAGTCCATGTCATTTGTACACTTTTCATGTCCCACTATTCTGTACTTGTGAGGCGTGAGGCGCAGTTCCAGCGAGGCTCAGCCACTTGCCACTGGTGACTTGCAGAGGCGAATAGAGCACTGCCCCGAGACGAGGCTGACCAGACGTGGCTGACCAGACGTGGCTGACCAGACGTGGCTGACCAGACGTGGCTGACCAGACGAGGCTAATCAGACGTGGCGCGATCCGAGATACATCCTGCACTCCAGCACTCCATGCGTTTTTGGATGGCGTTTTGTCTCTAATACCACGGTCCAGCTTGCTGCTGACGTGTGTTTTCCTCTAGGAAACCCGGCATTAGGCTTCTGTTCTAGAAAAAAAAAGTCACGACATTCTCACTCGCAAACAAAGCCCGAGGTGTGGCCCCATACACTGCGTCATGCCCAGCTTCAGGCTCGGCAGCTCCTTCCTATTCCGTGTCACGTCCAGCGCGACCACATGCGCCAACGTCGACCGCAATTTCAACATTCACGACATTGACGGGGGAAAAAAAAAAGGCACACGATTTGCTTGGCCGTAACGGACCTCCCCTCCTCCTCTGCCCCTCAGGCACAGTCGTCATGTCAGATGGCATCGACAAGTCCCTCCTTGACCGTCTGCAAGCTCTCCGCGGCACAGCCAGCACGCCCCAGAAACCAGCATTGAGCAGCAACCCGTATGTTGAGAATCCTCCTTTCTTTCCCTCTCTCCCTCTCTCCCTCTCCCTCTCTCCTTCTCTCCCTCTCTCCCTCTCTCCCTTTTCTCCCGTTCTCCCGTTGTCCCCTCCTCCCAACTCATCACCACCAAGATTGAACGCATCAAGGATACAAAACCCCCACTAAATGACCTTGCCCCCCCCCCGCAGAATCAAATTCAATGTCATAGAACGAGCTACCACCCCCACGAGGGGTGACCTCCTCGCCGCACGACTCAAATCGCTCCGCGATCAAGCATCTGACTCACCGCGCCCATCGCAAAGCACGCCGCCCGCAGCCGACTCCGACGCCGTCGTCCTCGCAGCTCCCTCGTATGGCTGCCGCTCCATCGCCCGAGCACCCCGCGCAGACAATCTCGACGACCAGGAACACGCACACGATGAAGACGCCCTTCTTGAGACCTCTGACCAGGCCCTGGAGGAGATGCTCGCGGCGGACATGGATCCGATGCCGCCTGTGCCAGCACAGTGTCTGCACAAAGAAGAACAGGAACAGGAACAGGAACGGGCACGGGAACGGGAACGGGAACAGGATGAAGACATCAAGGCTCTGCTGGAGCGACTCTCCGCGTCCGTCCCCATAGACACGCGCCCGGGTGATGGCTCGGACGATGACGATTCAGACAGCGAGGCCTTGACCAGCCAAACAGGCGCCCTCCTCGCGCAGTACCAAGACGAAGCAGAAGCAGAAGCAGAAGCAGAAGCAGAAGCAGAAGCACACCAACCACCCTCTGCAGACACAACCACCCCCCCGGAACCAATAGAGCTGCCCTCAGCCCCCGGAACAGAAACCTCCACCTCGTCCACCTCCATGGCCGACTTGACCGCCCGGATGGCCGCGCTGCGAAACCCCTTCCCCGCACCAGAATCGCTGCCCTCGGTGCCCACCTCCCAGCTCCAGCCCCAGCCCAGCAAGCCAGGCACGTCCTCCAAGAGACTGACCTCGACGACGACGTACACGGACGACGACGTAGACTCCTGGTGCACCGTGTGTCTGGAGGATGCCACGCTCCGGTGCATCGGCTGCGACGGGGACGTCTACTGCACGCGATGCTGGCGGGAGATGCATCTCGGTCCGGCGGCGCACTTTGACGAGTCGAGTCACCGGGCTGTGCAGTTTACGAGGGACAAACGCGCCATGCAAGGTGAGAGGGTTGCCTTGGGGGCATAGTCGATGTGGGTGGCTGGGCGGGTGTTGGAACGTGTTGGCCATGGGAATGGCTGCCCTGCTTGCCATGTGACGCGCCTGTATGTTACGTGCGTTGGGAGCTGGACCTTGGTGCTGTGCACTTGACGGGGCATACAGTGTACATGGGCCACCACGTAGACCACGAGGAGACTGAGAAGGAAATATGTTCAATCTGCTGGTAGTAGCCATTGTGCCTGTTACATATCTACAACAGTCGTAGATCGGTGACGCTAAGGAGCACCAGTGCTCGTGTGTTGAGAAGAATAGAGAAGACAAAAAAAAAAGGTACAGAAAGTCAAAGAGACGATTTTGAAAATAAATAAAGAAAAACAAAATAAAACAAGAGAGAATGAAGAGAAAAACAAACAAAAGAATGAAACTCCTGCGCCCGCCTAAACCATGCATCTTTAATAGTCATTCTTCATGCCATTTCCGACCAACGGCCATCATGCCCTTTGCCGTGGGTAATGCATTGCAAGTCCCGTGTCACCTTGTTAAAAAATCAGAGCAAAGAAATGAAGAAAAAATAATGAAGCTGGAAAGAAAGAAACAAAGAGCAGGAAAAAAAAAAAAAAAAAAAAAAAAAAAAAAAAAAAAAAAAAAAAAAACCTCTTCCTCTAAACCTACGCCCTTGAAGAGCTTCCGTTCCTCCTCTCCTCTCCATTGACCCCATACCCACGCGGTTTCCCCCGGACGTCCCCCCACGTTGCGTCGAGGCGGCGGCCCGTCGCGGCGAGCAGGCTTTCCTCCTCGTCTGCCTCGGCATCTTCGTCCAGTTCGGCCGCACTGACCCTCGGGCTGCGGAACAGGGCTGTGACAAAGACGATGAGGAAGACGCCCAGAAAGGCAAACTGGGCCCAAAAGTCAATGACGCCGAAAAACGGCCACGTCATGGTGATGCGATTCAGAAAGGTTGACATGACGGACGGGGTGCAGATATCCTTGGCGTGCTTCAGGTGCAGCGCTTCCGAGCAGGGCTTGACCAGATCCGGGTGGTCCTTGCACGAGGGGGCCGATCCGGGATGGTCGGGCTTGTTGGAGCAGAATGTCTGGGTGCCGTATATGGAGTATTGCGGCGCGACAAGCATGGTGACGGCGTAGTTGATGGCCAGGATGGCCAGTGTCAGCATGACGGTGGCAATGAGCAGAGCCTGGGGAGCCGTGCGGCCGCGTCGGATTTGGAAGATGCGGATCCAGAGAAAGCGGATGCCGACGGTGGCGATGCCGGAAATGGTGCTGCTGAAGAGGAAAAGAATCAACAGCGCCATGAGCACATAGTCCACGGGGAACGCTCTGGCCAGCTTGACAAACACCCAGTTCATCGGTTGAAAGATGTGAATCCTGCCCAGAATGTACCCACAGCGTTGCTTGCACACCGAGTTCTTGGCCTTGTCGATGCCCGTAATCAGCATCGACACCCAGACGAGGACGGAGATGACCAGGAGAACAAGACCGCCTAGCATCTTGATGGGTCGCAGCAGGGCGCATAGCCTGAGCCAAGCCTGGTAGACCTTGCTCCTGCCTTCTCCTTGCGCATCAGCGGCCAAGCGTTCCCGACGCACCAGAGTTTGTTCCTCTCGGATAAGCGCATCGAGCTCGCGGCGATCCTTTCGAGACAGGCCCTCCTGGCGACCAACGTTTCGCATCTCCAGTTGACGCTGACGCTCGCGGTTTTGCTCTAGCTGAGATGCTGTCGTGGCAGAAAGCTGGGGTGCCGAGATGGAAGGTGCCGACTTGATAAACGACACAGGCATAAGCGCAAGCCCCGAGCCGGTATAGACGACGTACAGGAGCGTGCCAAGCGTCATCAGCAGGCCCAGAGCAAAAGTCAGGGCCTTTTCGGCATGATTCCGTGCGACGAGGTCCTTGAAGTAGTCCAAGTCCCAGGGCCCGCCCTTGGACAGGGAGGAGTCGCCGGGAGATGGAACGAAGAAGCCCAACAAGAAGAGAATAACAACAAAGGCGACGAAGAAGAGAGTATACTTGATGGCAGCCCAGAAGCGGCTTTGCCAAGTCCTGCCCTCCTCCTCGAACTCGACTTCATCGTATTCTTCGTACCAAAAGTAGGCAAACGGGATAACCACCAGACACAGGAGGGCATCAGCGCTGTATAGACAATAGTAGACAATCTTGAGCGTAAGTAGGATTTTCTCGATCCTCGCGGGTGTCGCCCAATCTTTTTTGGTGCCCTGGGACACGGACCCGGTTGCCGAGACGAGGGCAATGTCGACAGGCAAAAGAAGAACGGTGGCCAGCAGCGAGGTGAGACTGACGATGGCGACGATGCTGACAACGGCGGACCGATCCCGCGACGTCTGCCAGGTAAAGGTTGTGATGATGGCAGCCAGCAGGCAGAGGCCCACGGCTACCGCGTATGTGATCCAGATTAAGCTGGTCTGCAACAGACCCGCGTCAGCCATTGTGTGCGACAAACTGGTTTATCAATTGGGGATGAGTATATGAGGCGATACGAGGCGTTGTAAACGAGTTCGCTCCGATCCCGCGCGGGGGGGCGTTCGCAGTTTTGTGGCGATGGGCTGTGTGGTGGACAGATTGGTTTTCGAGAGTGGTTCACGAGAGAAACTTCAAGAGACTTCTGAAATTCTGATGTTCAATCAATTCAGTAAGCAGGAAGCACAGCTATAAGCTGCGGGGAGTTGACGTGGTTGATGCGGCGTAAAGAAAAAGAACAAAAGAAAAAGAAAGGGCCAAGAAAAGGAGTGGGCAACAAAAAAAAAAGACAAAAAAAGACAAAAAAAAAAAGGTAGGCCAGCCTCCGCAAAATGGACAGCTTGTCGAGTCTCGACTGGAAACCAGTTTTTGTCCAGCTCCTTTGGATAGCGAGGTGACGCAATGGAGACGTTGGCGTCGTTGTTTATGGCTGTCGTTGTCACGGACGCGACGCAACTGCATTGGCTGAGCCGTTCAGCTAGTGGGGACGAAAGAAGCTCCAAACACCCGGCAGACATTTGACGCCAGCTGCCAAAGCAGTGGTGGCCCCTTCCCGTCGGGGGTGGAGACCAGAACGACTGGCTGCATCGGCACGGCGGCCAGTTGATCCGCACAGCTTCCGGATTGGGTGGGACAAGTTGGCTTGTTATTCGCGTTTCAAAAGTTTTGGTTGTATCCTCCCATCTCTGTTGCTGGTCTGGCGGTGCCTTCGCAACGTCTTCGAGGACAAGGTTTGCGATTCTTGCCAATTCGTTCCTCCCACTACTGTTCTCGGCCTTTACGACAGCCCTTGCGACGGCCCCATCCGACCGCCCGAGCTCGTCGGAGCTTTTCCGGTGTCGACTTCAATTTCGTGCCAATGCTGGGATAATGGTTTTGCGACAATGCAGGTTTACACGGAGCTTGTGGCTCCTTCGGCCGTCACTCATTCCTTGAGCTTGCCGTTGGTTTCTGCTACGGTCAACAACCTCGTCGTCGCCAAGGGCTCACTCCTGCAGATCTTCACCACCAAATGCATTTCCGCCGAGCTTGATCCTCAGACCCCCAGGCCGCAATCGTCCGTCAAAGCTGATGATCAGCCCTTTGACCCCCGCATGAATGATGATGGCGGTCTCGAGGCCTCCTTTCTCGGCGGCGAGTCTATGATTGTCCGGGCCGATCGTGCCAACAATACAAAGCTGGTTCTCGTTGCCGAAATCCCGCTAGCAGGTACCGTGATTGGACTGGCGCGCGTCAAAGTCAGGAACACGATTTCGGGAGGCGAGGCGTTGCTTCTGGCATACAAGGCTGCCAAAATGTGCTTGACGGAATGGGACCCTCAGAGAAACGCGCTCGAAACGACTTCAATACACTACTACGAAAAGGATGAGCTGCTGGGTGCGCCTTGGGAGACGGGGTTCGCCGACTACGTCAATTACCTCCAAGCAGACCCCGGCAGCCGTTGCGTCGCCTTCAAGTTCGGGAGCAGAAACCTGGCCATATTGCCCTTTGCACAGAGCGAAGAAGACCTCGAGATGGAAGATTGGGATGAAGACTTGGATGGTCCTCGCCCCGTCCGGGAGGAACATACTACGACGACAACGAACGGAAATGGTGGTGACAAGGACCTGGTCCGATCGCGATATTCTCCGTCCTTTGTCCTTCGCCTACCGTTGTTGGACCCGACTCTGCTCCACCCTGTACATCTTGCCTTCTTGCATGAATACCGAGAGCCGACGTTTGGCATAATATCCTCTACTCAATCACCGTCGGTTGCACTGGGCATCAAGGACAACCTGACGTACAAAGTCTTCACTCTCGATCTACAACAGCGGGCATCGACAACAATCTTATCAGTCACGGGACTACCTCGAGATCTATTCAAAGTGGTTGCTTTACCGGCACCCATGGGCGGCGCTCTGCTGGTGGGGGAAAATGAGCTGATACACATTGACCAGTCTGGCAAGCCCAATGGCGTGGCGGTCAACGACATGGCCAAGCAGATCACCTCATTCAGTCTGGTCGACCAGGCTGAGCTGGGTTTCAGACTAGAAGGGTGTGCCGTTGATTTATTGAATGCCGATGCCGGCGAGCTCTTGTTGATATTGCACGATGGAAGATTGGCCATTGTCTCTTTCCGGATTGACGGCCGCACGGTATCGGGAATCAGCGTGAAACCTGTGAGCGCGGAAAACGGCGGCAATCTAATCAAGAGTCGGGTCTCATGCATATCCAAGGTGGGCAGAAACACTCTCTTTCTGGGCAGTGAAAGCAGCGACTCGGTTGTGCTCGGCTGGTCTCGGAAGCACGGCCAAGAAAAGAGGAAAAAATCAAGGCTGCTGGATCCCGACCTGGCGCTGGACGTGGACGAACTCGACCTCGAGGATGACGAAGACGATGATTTATACGGCAACGACTCTGGCGAGGCCAGACCAGCCCACGCCGACGCTGACGCTGCCAACGGCGGTCCCAACAAAACCGGAGACGCCGTTTTCCGAATCCACGATGGGCTACTGAACATTGGGCCCGTTCGAGACATGGCCTGTGGCCGGCCCGCATTTGCACCCGAAAGTGAAGTAGAAACGTTGTCGAAAGGCGTCACGGCCGAGTTGGAATTGGCGTGCGCCGTGGGGAGAGATTCGGCCGGCTCAGTGGCCATCCTCAACCGACAAATCCAACCCAAGGTCATTGGAAGGTTCGATTTCCCCGAGGCGCGCGGCTTCTGGACCATGTGTGTCAAGAAGCCCATGCCCAAGTCGCTGGGGCTGGGGCTGGCGGGGCCGGCTGACGCACCAGTCTCCAACGACTACGATCCCGCCGGACAGTTTGACAAGTACATGATTGTGGCCAAGGTGGACCTGGATGGCTACGAGACATCCGACGTGTACGCCTTGACGGCAGCTGGATTTGAGACGCTCAAGGACACGGAATTCGAACCAGCAGCAGGGTTTACCGTGGAGGCGGGAACGATGGGCAAGCAAATGCGGATTATCCAAGTGCTCAAGTCGGAAGTGCGATGTTACGATGGAGGTAGGTGATGCAAACTGCTTATAACCTATTGGGTTTTGTTTGAAAAAAAAAATTATTCTCTTTTAATGTTTTTTCGTTCCCCTGTCTTCTTTCCCCTCTATATTCCTTTTAATCTACACATATTCGTACTAACCCTCTCCAGACCTTGGCCTAAGTCAAATCCTGCCCATGCTAGACGAGGAGACCGGCGCCGAGCCACGAATCACGAGTGCCAGTATCGTGGACCCCTATCTGCTGCTCATTCGCGACGACAGCAGCGTCTTCATCGCCCAGATTGACAGCAACAACGAGCTGGAAGAGGTGGTGAAGCCCGAGGGCCCGCTCAAATGCCTCAAGTGGGTATCGGGATGTCTCTATCATGACACGAAGGGCGTGTTTCAGGCTTCTTCTGGTGGTGGTGATCAGCCTCAAGCCGCCGAAGCATCTCGAATTATGATGTTCTTGCTTAGCTCCACTGGGGCGCTACACGTATGTTTTTGTAGACCCCGGGGCCGCGCGTTCCCTTCTAAAAGGATTCAGGATCGGTTCTGCCGCCTGTGCAAAAAACTAATTTTCAAAAACAGGTCCATTCGCTTGCCGACTTGTCGCGGTCCGTCTTTGAGGCGGAAGCCCTCACGTCGATCCCACCGTACTTGTCAGCGGACTTTGTCGTCCGCAAGGGGGCCAGTAAAGAAAGCATTACGGAGATTCTCGTCGCTGATCTAGGAGATGTCGTGTCACAAACGCCATATTTGATTGTAAGCCTCCCCTATATATATATATATATATATATTTGGTTTTTTTCTAGTTCTTATCTTAAGTTTTTTTTTTTTTTGTACTTTTTTGTCTTTCTTCCTCCATCCTCCCTTCTTTGCCAAATGCGGTCGAATGTCTCAAAGCTGATTCTTTTCAGGTGAGACACGCTACTGATGATCTAACATTTTACGAACCGATACGGCACCACAAGGAGGGTGCGAGTGAGGCAAATTTGTCAGGGTCTCTACTGTTCAAAAAGTCAGCAAATGCGTGCCTTGCCCTAACGGCTCCCGAGGTAGCTGAGGACGAGACGGAAGAGCTGCCGCGATACGTGCCGCTGCGGAGATGCGGCAACGTGCATGGGTACAGTACTGTCTTTCTGGCCAACTCGTCGCCCAGCTTCATCTTGAAGAGCAGTAAAAGCATCCCTCGGGTGATTGGGCTTCAGGGGCTGGGGGTGCGGGGTATGAGCACGTTTCACACGGCAGGATGTGATCGCGGGTTCATCTACGTTGACACGGAGGGGATTGCGAGGGTGACGGAGCTTCCGAGCGACAGCAACGTCACGGAACTCGGGGTGTCGGTGAAGAAGATTCCGCTCGAATGCAATGTGGACATGATCTCGTATCATGATCCGTCAGGCACGTATGTTGCTGCGTGCACGAGACCGGAGCCGTTTGAGCTGCCGAGGGACGATGACTATCACAAGGAGTGGGCGAGGGAAACGGTGAGCTTCCCGCCGACGACGCCGCGAGGCGTGCTGAAGCTCATCAACCCGGTGACGTGGACGGTGATTCACACGGTGGAGATGGAGTCGTGCGAGTCGATTGAGAGCATGAAGACGCTTCATCTGGAGGTGTCGGAGGAAACCAAGGAGCGGAGGATGCTCGTGGCGGTCGGATCGGCGCTCTCTAAGGGAGAGGACCTGCCGACGCGTGGGCGAGTGCAGGTATTCGACATTGTGACGGTGATTCCGGAGCCGGGGCGGCCCGAGACCAACAAGCGGCTCAAACTGATGGCCAAGGAGGAGATTCCGCGCGGAGGCGTGACGGCGCTGTCGGAGATTGGAGCGCAAGGGCTGATGCTGGTCTCGCAGGGACAGAAATGCATGGTGCGGGGGCTCAAGGAGGACGGGTCGCTGCTGCCGGTGGCGTTTCTGGACATGAGCTGCCATGTGTCGAGCGTCAAGGAGCTGCCGGGGACGGGGCTGTGCGTCATGGCAGACGCCTTCAAGGGCCTCTGGTTCGCGGGGTACACGGAGGAGCCGTACACGTTCAAGGTGCTGGGCAAGAGCGGCGGCAACCTGCCGCTGCTCATGGCCGACTTTCTGCCCGACGGCGAGGACCTGTCGATGGTGGCGGTGGACGCGGAGGGCGACCTGCACGTGCTGGAGTTTGACCCGGAGCACCCCAAGTCGGTGCAGGGCCACCTCCTCCTGCACCGGACGACGTTTTCCGTGACGCCCAACGTGCCGGCATTGACGCTGCTGCTGCCGCGGACGTTTCCGCCGCAGTCGCAACCGCAGTCGCAGTCATCGCCCTCTCGCGCACACATGCTCCTCCTCATGGCGTGTCCGTCGGGACAACTGGCGGCACTGGCCCCGCTGTCCGAGTCAACGTACCGGCGTCTCCTCTCGGTGACGAACCAGCTCCAGCCGGCCATTGTGCCGCACGGGGGTCTGCACGCCAAAGCGCACCGGCACGGCGGCGACCCGTCTGGCAGAACGGCATCGACGGTGGGAGTCGACACGGCGTCGTCGTCGGGCCGGGCACTCGTGGACGGCACGGTGCTGGCGCGGTGGAATGAGCTCGGGGCGGGGAAGAGGGCCGATGTGGCTGTCCGGGGGGGGTATGACGGGGCGGGAGATTTGAGGGGTGATTTGGAGGGGGTGCTGGGGTGGACGGGGATGGCATATTTCTGAGGATGGGGATGGGGTGTTTTGAACTGGGATGGGCTGTTTTGAGCTGAGGACGGCGTGTTTCGAGCCTGGGCATGACATGCCCATCTCTGAGGCGGGGGATGGGGTCGTGGTGTTGAGAAGTGGTGGGGTTTGGAAGAGATTCTTTACGGTGCACGAGGGGGACTATTCAGCTCGTGGGCAGGAGGAGATGGAGGATGGAGGATGGAGTGTAGTATAGATGTACTGGTATAGATTACGTGCTGGAATTGCTGGGTTGTGCTGGCGACTGTAAGACGGGATGGGATGACTCTACATTATACTGAAGTTGAAGCCCTTAATGCCCATCTCCCACGCCCATGCCATATCACGACGCCAGTACCATACAGTGGTCAGAGAAGGGGTCTTGATTACGCAGCAATCACTTGTATACGAAATGGCTATTATACACGGACTACCACGACGGGGCAGCTCCACAGTGTTTTTTTAGTTCTTCTGCTTTTTTTACTAAAATGAATTAAAAAAAAATATTAATACTGAACAAGAAGGTATGATAAAAAGACGCCCATCCCGCCCAATCAATCGTACACAGTTCCGCTCACAGACCGTGCTGTCGAGCCAAGTACATTTGTCATCCTAGCTTACTTAAAAGTAAGTAGCTCACTGGTGATGCTTGTGATGCTTCGGATGGGCCGTCGGGGTGGGGCAGTTGGTGGCGGTGGTGGTGTACATGTAGCCCAGGTGGCAGGCCTGCTGGCCGTCGGCAGTGGCGCAGGCGGAGACGGTGGTGGTTGTGACGGTGGCGTGGTTGCAGCCGCAGGGGAGGGTGAGGATGCCTGAGGTGTGTGAGTACACTTTTTCATTTATTGATTTTTTTTTTCATTTTTTTTTTATTTATTTTTTTTTCTATTTTTTTTTAAAAAAAATATCGCCTTTTTTTTAAACCCACCGTCGTTGATGCACAGCTCCGTGCTCGGGTCAAAGCCACAGCCGTCGTGCTTGCCCAGCAGATGCGTGACGGTGTTGGTGATGGGGCAGGCTGAGCGCGTCGGCGCAGGCTGCGTTGGCCCGGGCGGCGGCGGCGTCGTCGTGCAGTTGCTGTGGTGGTGGTGGTGGTGGTTGGGGTTGTAGCCGCTGGGGAGCGGCGTGGGCTTCATGTGGGCGGGGCAGCCGGGCACCGAGGAGGAGGTGTTGACGTGGTGGTGGTGGTGGTCTTGGCGGTGGCGGGGGGAAGCGACGACCGAGGAGATGGATCTGACTGGTTAGATTGAGGCAAAAGGGGCACGCAAAAGAGGGAAGAGGAAGGAAAGGAAGGAACAGAAAGGAAGGGACAGAAAGGGAAGGAATAGAAAGGAAGGGACAGAAAAGGAAGGAATAGAAAGGAAGGGACAGAAAGGGAAGGAATAGAAAGGAAGGGACAGAAAAGAAGGGACAGAAAAAGAGGAAGGAACCCAAAACTCACCCCAAAAGGGACGCCCAGTAAAGTGTAGACCGCATCACGACGTTTCTCTGGTGCCTTGAGCTTTTCCAAACTGACAAAGTGCAACAAAACCTGTGCCCACAAACACAATACTACAGTTGATGAGAAAACAATCGAGAAATCAGGAATCATGCTCCATCACCATCTCAAACCCTCCCGGCCGCATCCATCTTTATATCAACTTCTCCCCCCCCCCCCCCCCCCCCCCCTTTCGCCTTCTCCCAGCAAGCCCCGTCCACAACCCCAGCACGAACACGCACGCACCTCGGTATCGAAGAAGGATTGTTCCCCACGGACATGGCATGAACTACATCATGCGTACGTACAATACCTCCCATTGTATGCACGGTATGGAACCTGCAAAACATCAAGGTGACCCTGGTCGCGCCGCTGCAGGCGTCGGGCACTATGACATGATGGCCCCTGGTTCATCGGCAAAGGAATCGGCCCAAAACGATGGGAAGCGTATCAGACCAGAGGAGACCAGAGCAGGCCGCTTGGGAGGATGTGGAAGTCGGCTAATTTGGACATTAGGCATGCCATGTTTTTTTTTTTTTTTTAAAAAAAAAGGGAGAAAAGAGAGAACAAACGAGAAAAATAAAAACAAGCAAAAACACTTTCATCTTCTATCAACCATCTCCCATACAACATCTCCCATCAAACATCCCTCCTCTACAAGCGATCCGTCATTTCCCTCGGCACCCCCGTCGGTGGATCCAGAGATAAAAAAGCCCTGCATGTCCGCGACGCTAATAATAGTCCCGCCTCCTGCACAATCCTGCCCGCAATCCTTTCCATCGCTCATTATGGAAGGTATCGTGCGTCCCTCTGCAACCTTGTTGAGTGGGTGTGGATGGCTCTTTTCGGTAATGATGAGATAGAAGAGCCCGAGCATGCTCCGTCGTTGAGTGTGATCTTCTTTTTTTGTTCTTTCTTTTTTCTTTTTCTTTCTTCTCTCCTTTCTCCGTTTCCCTCTTTTCTATAAGCGGCCCATGAATAATTACGCCCCGCCCGGCCTTCTTTTTGCCTGTTTCCTGAAAGACAGCCACCATGTTTCATATGGCGCCCTGGGAATTTTGATTTCCCAAAATTATGCTCCCTTATCCAAATCCATATGCTATTGACTGAGCCCTAGAAGAATATGACGTCGAGTGCTAATCTGTCCACCCTCCGTCCCGCCTATACATGGATACGTGTGTATGGCCCTGAAATATCTTCCAAAACGTATGCGAGTCACTGCGCCAGTCTATATTCGCCGCCGAAATTACAAAAACATGGGTTAGATTCCCGAGATGCATTTTGTATACGACATTGCACATACATACTTCCAGGTGACAGGGAGGTTTCATGACAGGGCAACGTGGCAAAGACCTTGATCTCACGCTCAGATACTTGCTATCATTATCACATCCGACAATCGCGCATAGCCAAAGTCGCGCTATATAAGTCTGACTGGGTCACCCACAAGCATTCTTTTGTAAAACAATACAAGAATAGGGTTCGGATCAATCATCTATGAATAGCACGCACACTTCGAACCATACAAGAATAGAATGTACACTTTACAAAGAATCATTCAAGGATGAGCGTCATTTCGCAACACACTTTCTTAAAGAGCCAGACGTGTCAAAGTAGCGCTCTATCCATCCTGCGCAGGTCCCGGCGAACCTCATGCGGGGTCAACTGCTAAAAGCAGGGCCCTTGTACCTTGATCAAGACATTGAGAGCGTACTAGACTATCCCCTGCCGAGAAGAGCTACGCCGTTGTATGCGTACATCGCATCATCTTTACCACGTCGGGATGGAACCCTCTTGGCGGCAAGTGCGGACCCCGACATGGCAGGACGTCGGCATTTCGCTCGCGGGTTTTGTATGCTGATTTTGCTCTTTTATTTTCTTCTTCTTCTTTATATTGTCCCCCCCCTCCCTTTTTTT
>SRPU01000305.1:0-22861 GCA_018360185.1 Claviceps lovelessii | reverse complement strand
TTTCACAAGACTTTTACCACCGAGCAGTCCAAAGGGGGTTCCTGCTTCACTGGGCGTCCTGTTCCAAGTGATGCTCCAGACCTACCTAGCTACGGATTTCTGTACAACCAATGTACTGTATATACCAGACAGGCTAAACATTTACGCATGTATTTTCTCTCCATGACGGCCACATGACTCTGCTTTTTCATCGTACTACATACAGTGACTGTACGAAAGGTTTTTGCCATCTAAAAGCTCAAGATTAACTGGTAAACCCACCAACCTAGCTATAAGAATAAGAGAAAAAAAGAATGAGCGAGGAAAAATCTAGAACGTTATGACTGAATCATTTATGTATTCTGACCAGAATTATATTTGCTTATCCATAGATCAACTACATCTGTAAGCGTTCTTCCAGTCACGCCACCTTGAAATATCACAACATTTCAGCAACTCCCTGTGCCATGCCATCAGCATGGAAGAGCAGAAAACTCAAATCGCGCGCTCCGTCCAGCTTTTATCTAATCGAATGCTCTGCATGGCAGCATGATGACTCGCTTGGGCCAGACACGGGAGTCACCAAAACAGGAACGCCTATTGCGCTATACCTAATCCAGGGGATGGCTCTATAAAAAATAAAATCATAGTTTAATAATCTATGTATTATAAAAATTATAAAGCCCTTACAAGATGAATGTGTCCTAGATGTATTGCTCGTCTGCCCTTCTCACTAGAGTTCATGTCCGCGCAGCTAGGAACACCATAATCATCTACTTTTTTTCGTGATGAAAGGCGGGGGACAAAAGAAGAGAGAAAACTACAAATACCGGCCGGGCTGAATGAAATACGCTTGAATAATTGAATTTTTTATATCATGTCTTTTTCTTTCCTAGATTTCTTGTTCCAGGAGTGTTGCCTTTTTTTTTTTTTTTTTTTTTGCCTCAGGAGTCTAGAGTATCAATCGCTATCCTCTTCATCTTCGTCATCATCATCATCCTCTTCCTCTTCCTCGGCATTCTGCAACCACTCCACCAGAACCTTGCACTTGTCTCTCAGCGCAGCCATGACGTCTCCCGAAACAGCCCGGTCATCGTCCCACCATGCCAGAATGCCGTCCTCCTCGAGAATGTCCACCGCGTAGAGCTGCTGCAGCATGGCGGCCAGTAAGGTGCCCAGCTTGGCCGGCTCGGGACTCTTGACGTGCTGGAGGGCCTTTTGCAACGCGAGAATGAAGTCGACCTGCTCTGCGTCCTGGCCGCCAATGCCTACCTCGTCGATGAAGGTCGTGGCGCCCTTTTTGGCGGTCAGCGCCTTGGAGGCAGCCTTGGAGGCGTCCAGCGAGCCGTGCTCGGGAGTCAGGAGCTCGGCGGCGTGTCGAGCAAAGGCCGTGGCCACGGCCTTTCGCATCATGGTGTCGGAGGCGTCGTTGGCGAGTCGAAGTCCCATGAACTCAAGCTTGGCCGAGTCAAAGTCTCCCGAGTCGGCCCGCAGGGCGTCCAGAAGGCCATGAACGGCATCGGCATGGAATGACAGCTTATCGGTCGAATCATCCGAGGCGAACGACGAGCGTCGCGATCGCTTGGCGTCCCCGTGTTCCGATGACAGCAGTTGGTGATCCGTGTCATCATCGTCAGAGTCCGCGTCCGAGGCAAATGTCGATATGGACGACGTGGAAATATTCCAGTCGGCGAGCGAGTAGATGAGGCTCTTCTGAAGACGAGCTGGGTCCCTTTCGTCCAAGTCCTCTTCGTCGTCCGAGTCGACAAAGAGCGCCGCATTGGTGCCTGAGCCTAACAGCTTTGTGTCCTGTGCGATGGGCTGACCTCCCAGCGTCAACCTGGACAAGACGGCCTTTTCGCTTAATGATGTGCCCTTGCCAATTTCGACCCCGGGTCCGATCAGAGAACCAGCCCGCAGGCTACAATCCTGGCCTATCGAGACCGAGTCTCCAATGACGGAATGCACTACCCTGCTGCCATCCTCGATGGTTGAATCGTCCCATATGAAAGAGTGTTCAAGCACAACATTGGCACCAATCTTGCAACCCTTGCCAATGAAGCAGTTGGAAATCTGGGAGCTCGAGCCAATGGTCGTGTCTCGGCCGACAACAGTGTTCTGCAGGCGAGCATCGTGCGCGTGGGAAACGTTTTGTTCCATGACCAGGCCCTTGGCGTGTCGCTGGTATGTCTGCTTTGGTACAAGGTTGTTTTCGGGGATGAATGGAAAGGTCCATCTCCCTAGAATATCGCGGCTGATGGAGTCGTACATCTGGAGATTGCTGGCCCGGGCCGCATATCCATTCTCCAAAATCTCTGCATAGATCATCTTGCCATTCAACTCCCAGTCTTTCAGCACTCCATGTAAAAAGTTGCGTCGCGGCAATTCGTAGTCAAAGCTCTCTGACCAAAGAGCCAGGACTTCCGGTGTGCAAATATCAATGTGCGCGTCGATCAGATCGGACCGGACTTCGAATTCGGTCGACAACTCGTCCGGTATCGCGGGATCCAGAGCTAGGTAGTGATCGGTCTGAAGAGGATTCATCTCGTCGTAGTGAAGGAGTCGCTGGCTCTTCGCATCGACAGCAAATATCGACGTGATACCGTTCGTCTTGGTCCGATGATCTGTGACACCACCACTTCGTAACACTACCGTCATGATGTTGGCAGCGCTGGCTTCTCTTCGCTTGCGGTGAGCCGCCAAGATGCCATCGAGCATAATGTTTGACACCAGATCTCCATGAACGACGAGAAAATCTCCATCAACCAGCGATCTTGAATCCAAGTCCCGCAACACGTCACCCACCGACCGAGCATCGGAGACACGAACAAACTGAACCACGGAGAAGGGACAGGATCGAGATGTGGTGGCCCATCTTGAATGGCTGATGTACTCCTCAACCTGCTCGGTGAAAGCGCCGCAATAGATGTAAACCTCGTTGACGCCATTCATGGCGAGGAATTCCAAGGTGTATTCGATGAGTGGCGTGTTGGCGAGCGGAAGCAGACACTAAGCAAATCGATCTCGGTGAGCTACATGAGGTCGGCCCAAACAATCGCAGATTGCTTTTTTCCACAAAGGAAACCAACGACTTACTCTCGGTCTGTCTATTGTGAATGGCCTGAAGCGGTCCTGGAATGAGTCGGCGAGAATCTATGGGTTGTGAGGCATCGTCAGCTTCGATTTCTTCTTTGGTGTGTTTTTTTTTGGGGGGGGGGGGCTTTTTTTATTGTCACGACAAAACAAACGAAACCCCGCCATCCCACGTACAACTGCTTGGAGGACATCTTCGCCTTTGCTCTCGGCGCCTGCCTTGGCAGGTTTTTTGCCTTTACCCGCACTATTCTTGCTCTTGTGCGACATTGCGAGGCGATGCAAGGCGAAGAGCTTGTGACGTCAAAAGGATCAAGATCGCAAAGTCTACCGCGAGAGCTTCAGAAACCTGGCTTTACGGGATTGTTGCCCCAGCCCACTTCCAAAACGGTCTTTGTGACTCAGCGCTGCTGGGTCGGGCTACCTTGACAAAAACTTGCGACGCTCGACATTGCACCTACCCTGGAGTGACAAGGCGATTCTGCGATTCTGCGTCTTCACCAAGTACAGTGGAAGACTGTATAGAGTGTAGTCTATCGAGGAATTCTGTTGGGTTTCCTAAGACGTGCAATGATTGCTACTTGTTCGACAGGATGGGTGCATAATACTTTAGACTTTGTTCTTTGTCTGATTGCTCCTGATTCAGAGAAAGATAAAATCGAAATCGAAATTTAAACAATACCAAAAAAAAAAAAAAAAAAAAAAAAAAAAAAAAAAAAAAAAAAAAACCCAATCCTGGGATTTGTGACCGTCATGCCGGCACAGGATTGCGTGAACAAACGGGATCCGGGCCAAGACATCGACAATATGTGAAAGCCACCAGATGGGTATCTAGGTATCTGTCGCAGGCAGTGGCATCACACCATCTGCAAGTGTTGAAGGAAGAACTAAAATGAGAACACCTCCAGCCCTATCGCCCCCCCCCGCTTATTCACAATTTTGACAACAGAAGCAATACTAGAGCAACTTTGCTGCCAAAATGCTGGACCAAACCAAACGCTTTCAGACCCTTGTTTGAGCCGTGCTGCGAGTGATGTAAGTGACCCGGTGAACCCTATCCTAGCTCGATCCTGTGAATGACGGGATTCACAACTCCCTGCCACTGATCGCCAAGTTGTATTTTGAACATTCTGCTCTCTGTTGACAGGGAAGTCTGGGAATTAGTTGCCCGAGCAGTTTCCGACCTGCCAAATCAAGCACGCTTCTCGGATATAATGTCCCTAAACAAAGCACTAATGCACGCTAGGAATATCCCCACGAAGCTTGCCTGCGGAGCAGCGAGTCTCAGACCAGCATTCGAGACTACACAATACACTGGCCTCAGCTGATTTTTTTTTCCCATTCAAATTCATGTGAAGTGGGGTGGCGAGCTTGCACAGGCACAGGAATGCTAGGATGGAGCCATGACTCTCCAGCTCCGACGAAGACGTCCAGTGAGAGGTGATACTTGCCAAATCAAAGTTCCCTGGGTCTATCCAGCAGGCCAAAACCGAACTGGCAGAAAGGCTCCAAGTGGCTCGATGGAATCTGGAGCATAACGAGCCGTACCATTTACTTTGGCTCGGAATAAGACTGGACGAGAAAAACGACAAAAAAAAGAAAAGAGGGAAAGCTTGACGATGCATCGAGACAAGGTGGGATCATGTTGGCTACGAATCCGGCTGGATGGTTCGTTTATAATTAGGACGGGGATTCCGTGATTCGTGATTCGTCTTCGAAGCATGAGCAGGGCTGCCGCAACCCTGAATCGACCAGGTACTAGGTGCCTATAGCGGGTTCCTGGCACATAAAGCAATCGCGCTGCGCTGCGTAATGACATCAACATGTCGGTCCTCAGTAATAACAGTCGGCGCATTATAGGGGCACGCAAATGATTCCAAATGACTCGTCGGCTGAAGTCCAAAAAAACATATTGTGAGCGGCAGCAACAGGATCCTCCAGCGGACAGACAGGACTTCTGGTCGTGCGGGAAAGAAGAAAAAAAAAAAAACAGCCACACGACTCGATGTCATGGTGCTCGACTCGAATTCATGACCATGATGCCTGACCATGTCGCCGCCCATCCGAGGAACAGCTATAAGCTCCCCTTGCCCAATTTACCACATCTCCATTCATCCAGCATCGGAAATGGGTTGTTTGCAAAGGGTATTGGCGGTGTGAGGCCTGCAGCACTAAGCATTCTCGGGGCTAGGGGTCATCATGGAGCTCGTCAGGATAAAGCTAAGGTGGCTAGGTAGGCGCTACAAGGCAGGCAGGGGTCATGGAGCACGCCGTCAGCGTCAATGGTGGAAAATGGAAGCCGCTGAAGTATTTCTTACCCAAACACATCTCGTTCCGCGGACCACGCACTTGATTTGAGTAGATGATTCACGGATCTGCCGTCTCCGGATGCCGCCCCACCCCGTGCGCACATCTGGCTTGGCGAACATGTTGGATGTGGGCGAATCTCTGGTTGATTAGGCTGGTGTGTCGCGCATATGTTGATGGAGCATTGATGAATATCGGATCTATCCGATACGATTGAAGAGAGAAAGGAGGAGAGCACTGGATAAGACGAGAGGGAAAAAAGTCCTTCTGCTGCCAGCTGTCAGCTGCCCGCAGCCCGGCAGCCCGATAGCCTGGTCCATCGCGACTCCCAATCGATTGTGGTCTCCTGCCGTTTTCTTTCCCCTGCCCGCCTGCCCGCCTGCCCGCCTGCCCGCTGCCTGCCCGCTCCTGTCGTTTTTTTTTTTGTGAACAACCCAGATTTCTCCGCCCCACATGCAGTCCAAAATGCTCCTGCCGCCGTGGTGCTGATTTCCCGTGCTTGGTCAAAACCGGCTACCGTACCTTGCCTCTACCTGCCTCTACTTGCATTCACCTGATCCGTCTGGTTGTCCGTCTTGTCGTCCGTCTTTCTTTCCCGCGGCCCAAACCACCACGGTCAGATCCCAATCATCGTCCTCTTCTCTCCAACTCGGACTTGTCTTTCCCGACCTCCCTGCGCCGCCAGAGTCCTTCCTCATTCGTTCCTCGTCGAGCCGCCAGATTAACTTCTCAACATCGCCCAATTCCTTATCGCCAAGATTGTTTGCGCGCGGCTTCCTCCACACTGCCCTCCTTTGGCCGCAACGTGCTTCGCGGGGCCCACCCCCAAGCCGCCGACGCAGGCATCACGGTGGGAGCTACAATCAATCGCTCGCCCTCGCCCTCGCCCTCGCCCCTCGCCCGTGAACCTACCATTGTCGCCGCCCTAAACGCAGTTTTCTGCCGCCGCAGATTAATCTCCCTTCCCTTGGGCGCCCAGCCCAGTGTTTTGCGAGTGGAAGAGGAAGAGCAGCTTCCAGTTGCCTATAAGTCTAGACCGGCCCTTAGCGAGCATTTCTATCCGGTGATTAACCACGACTCTTCCCTTTGCTCTGCTCTGGCGATTTCGGGGGCAGGAAAAGAACACATCATTCCACTCCTATCATGTCAGGAGCCGAGGTAGCACCCGCTGCCGGCGGCGGCAGTAATGCGAGCGAGTTTGTGAGTTTTCGGTGGTGGGAAAAGTCCCATCCGTCAAACAACCCTTCTTGAAGCTCTGCTTACGGTTTATTCTGCTTTAGGTCCGCAAACTCTTCCGGTATTTATTTTACTCCATTGACCTGTAGGACCAGCTCATACTGACTGCAGACCACCATCAGCATGTTGGAGGATCCCACGCACCAAGATGTTGCTCGGTGGGGTAAAGATGGCGATAGTTTTGTCGTAGTTGAGGTAGGAAACAAGCCCCCCCCCCCCCTTTCCCATACCAGTTCTGTAATACGCGAAACATAACCAGTGAAAGAGCCACGGAAAGAAATAACCAAAAAAAGAGCCAACTGACATCGACATTGGTAACGCAGGGCGAGAAATTCACGCGTTCCATTCTTCCCAAACATTTCAAGCACAGCAATATGTCAAGCTTTATTCGACAACTAAATAAATACGATTTTCACAAGGTGAAGCCGTCGAGCGATAGTGAATCGTCCAATCCTGGGGGTAATGTACGTAGAGCGCGCGTGGGAGTGGCATCATGATGCCATGCATCATCCATTCACAGTGCTAATCCGTACGCGCCGTCAAGGTACTCGAGTTCAAACATCCGTACTTTCGCGCCGATAGTAAGGATGGATTGGATAATATCCGACGGAAGGCACCTGCTCCGAGGAAACCACAGGTCACCGAGGATTTCACCACCAGCCAACACGTCAGTGTCATTTCGGAGCAACTGACAGCTACCCAGCAGCAAGTCCAGCAGCTCCAGGAACTGTTTGCCGAAGTGTCCCAGACAAACCGCTTGCTGGTGAATGAAGTAATGACCTTGCAGAAGATGGTTAATGCTCAGAAACAGGCCCAATTTGAAATGCTCAACCACCTGTCTCCGTACGACGGACGCAATAGAGGCATGATGGGCCAGTCGATGAACTCCAACGGCACCGGTGATGTAGATGACGGTGCACCGGAACTGCGCAGAGCTCGAGAGCTTCTATCCAGCGTCACCCCAGACACCGTATCCGATAGGGAGTTGGAGCGTCTCCATGACATGTACGCAGCCCCTTCCGAATCGGCCGCAATGATACCGCCCGTGTCGGTGCCCATGTTACATGATCCCATGACGGATTTAAGTCGATATCCCGTGTATCCCGTGGGCCAAACCGTCGGTATTGATCCTTTCCATTCTGACCACATTCATAAAATTCCATTCGCGATCCCCAACGAGGGCACCCCAAGCACAACCATGTCTACGGAAACGGCCTCAGCGCCAGCTCCCGTCGCGCCGACTCCCGCCGCGGTTTCTCCTGGCCCAGATCGGTCTGCACCACTATGGGGTACGAAGAAGCCTAGAGTCTTTTTGGTGGAGGACGACCCAACTTGCGCCAAGATTGGCATCAAATTCCTGAATTCGATGGGCTGCGAGGTTGAACATGCGGTATGTTGCCAATGCGCAAGATGTCTCTCCTGCGGCAAGTCTTGCTTCCCTTTGTGTAAAAGATATATGCTTCAACGGGTGTCAAAGATTGCTAGAATTCTGACGACTTTTGTGTTTTTTTTTCTATAGCAAAACGGTGTCGATGCCTACACGCGGGTCAGCAGTGTAGGTCGAGACCATTTTGATTTGATGTTCATGGACATCATTATGCCGCGCCTTGACGGTGTCTCAGCAACCATGTACATCCGGCAGCACTGCCCTGCCACCCCAATAATTGCCATGACATCCAATATCCGACCTGATGAAGTGAATGGATATTTTGAACATGGTAAGCTGGCTTCACCCCCCCTTGTCCTTTTTTTTTTTTCGATTTGGACCCTTTTGTTTTTGAGAACGTGGCCGTTCTGGAAAGCCATGGGTCCTAGACGTGGAGAGGGAAAAAAATTGCTAATAGCCACTTCACAGGCATGAATGGAGTGCTTGCAAAACCATTTACCAAGGAGGGAATGCTCAAATCGATCAAGACGAATCTCGCTCATCTTCTGAAGAACCCACCTGAACATGGAGAGGAGTCGAGCTTTGTGATGAGCCACGTTTCGTACATGAGTGGACCTGCCGGGTCTCTCAAATTTGAGTCGACATCACCGGGAGCGAACAACTCGGGATGGTCCCCAGGACACATGGGCCATGGCAGCGTCGACCAATGGAACGGCATAATGAATGGGGGCCATCAATATGGGATGGGACGGTCGAATTATCCTTCAGAACACGACAGCCCTCCAGAAAAGCGCCAACGGTTGAATGCGGTCCAGTCCAACTATGGTTGACGGAACGGCGATGCCGAGGTCGTGTGCGAATACGACGTTCAAGAAGGAGAAGGAAAAAGAAGAACAGACGCGCGGACCGATATTGTCTTGGTTTCTTGTCTTACGCATTCGCCCAGGACTGCTCTGCGCGACTGTCGGGAGTTCGCGCCGGGTTGCGCAACGGAAAAAAAAAAAAAAGGCTGGCCTGTGGAACGAGGCAAGGAAGTCGATTTGCTTTTCCTCACGATTACATACGCATGGAGCTGCGAGTAGCGAGTTATGACCAGTAAGGGGAATCTGCGGGGTCTGAGGCTGTCTGGAAGGGGTTGTTTCTCTTGTGAGAATTTAATATGTCCTCGATCAGCGTGCGTGGCGTGGATATGAAATGGAGAGGCGTTCTGGTTAATTTGAAAGGGCGCTGGAGATCGCTCGGACATGTTGCATGATGGGATCAGATCAGCTGGGTAGTTGAAATGGCTGGGACACAAGCGTCGTTTTCAGATGGCGCATTGATAGACAACGAGGGTACTGCGTGGAAAGCGATTTCCGAAAAGACCTGCTTATGCATTTGAGATGAATATAATAAAAACACCAGACTCAGACCGGTTGTGAGACTGGCTGTAGGATGTACAGCATGTGTCTGACCAGGGCAGGGGCGTCCATGGTGAAACGGGTGTGACGAAGGCCAAGGCCGTTGTTGTCGATGCTGGTGTTGCTGTTGTTTTGTTGTGATTATTGTGGTTGTGGTAGTTCAGGTTGACGAGCCAGGCAGGAGGCGCGTGAATAGAAGTGTCCTGCGCATGATGGGGACATGATGGGGATTGGGGGGGGGGGGGGGGGGGGGGGGGGGACTATTGAAAAGAAGAGAAAAGAAGAGGACGGAAATATCGGGACATGCAGGTTGGAAGGGGCAACCAAAAAGTCAAAAAACCACAAAATGGAGGGAGCAGGAAGGACACCTGGAAGAAAACCGAAAGGCAAACGTTGAAAAACGCGGCGCAAGTAAAGCAAGCGGGCGGGAAGAATGGAAGAATGGAAATGGATGAATGGAAAATGGATGAAGGAAATATGGTGAATGAAAGATGGCAGGACGGACGGACGGACGGACGGATGGACGGGGGAACCAACGGATTGATATATACACGCGCGTGTACTTTTGCGTACCTGCCTGATATATTCCGGCCAAGTACGTGCATATTATGTGTGCATGTACTTACATGTGGATGGGGATGTAATGTGTAATGTGCAAACACCAGAGTTGTAGATTGTGGCGCATGCTGCACAGGATGTGCCTGTCCGGGACCCCTGGCTCCCAGGCCGGAGTCTATTGCGGTCTGGACCGGCGTGCGAAGGCGGGGTTTGACGGAGATTGGGGGGGCTGAGGTGTGTGTGGAGGCGGGGCGTGAAGAAGGGTAGGGGTGCCAATAGCGAGGTTTGAAGGGCTACACATCCCGAGGTCTCTTGCTGTGGAAGGACTTGCCTGCAAAGTACCTAGCTAGACAAAGGGGGGTGGGGGCGATTACAACAGAAATCAAGAAAGAGACATAGAGCACCGATCAAGGAACGAAGCGAATTGCGTCAAGGTGACATTTAACGCTCAATCAAAGTATAATAAATCAAAAAGCACAAAGTATGGTAGAGAACCTGATGGGAAAAGAAAAGGTGTAAAGGATGCGGTCGGTACCTGAGCTACCTGAGCTACCTGGGCAAGACAGGTACGCACACCCCCCTCCCCTTCTTTACTTCCCAGGTACCTAGGTACCTAGGCAACCTTCCTATCCACTCTCAACACACACCGCAAAACAACACCAGGGCGTTGATTACAAGTCCCGGCCGAGAGAACAGAGGGGGTGTGCTTCTCGAGACCAAGCCCACATCCTGTGTGATGTGCTTGCTACGCGCGTCTTTTTGTGATTCCTAGTATCAGTTTTTGTTTTCTTTCCCTTTGTTTTCGGCACCGGAGGAGGTCTGGTTCCTAGACTGGTTGGGGCACAGTTTTCGCGACGCGGGAAGAAAATTGGACCATCAGGTAAAAGATTAGAAAATCATGAGACAAAGTCTCTGGTCTAGGAGATTTTTTTTCCCGAGTCCCCGCTCCCCGCCTTTTTTTTTTTTTTTTTTTTTTTTCGTTTCTGTTTTGTGTTTCTCGGGAGATGGCGCGCTTCTGGAACGATGGGATGGGATGTGGAATGGCGCATCGCGTTTGCTGCTGAATGATGTACAAGGAATCTGTTGCTTTGTAAAGAAGAGGTGAAACGCAAAGAAAAGCTGAGAATACATTAAAGAATGATCAAGAAGAAGACCCGAAAAAAACAAGTCTTGCAGAAACAAGATTCGAGACAGTCGCATTCTTGCAAGTGAGGCAACGCAGAGCTCGGTATGGCTGGCTGGTGAGAGGCCTGATTGTCTTCTGCTCTTATCATGCGTCATCTCCCTGTTTTTTTTATCTTAAGTTTTTTTTTTTTATATATATATAAAATAGGCTCACAAGGGGTTTGAAAACAACGTTGAGGAAAATCAAAAAAGCGCATGGATGATATTGATTCTTTACTCAGCACAAAGAATCCATGGTCTATGGATTGTTCGAGGACGGGCAATGGATGAGGGGGTTTTCGTGAGAAACTCGGGGAAAAATGTGATTCGTCTTGAAAACTTGATGGAATTTCACAATCGGCAAAGGGAGTGTTTTTTTTTTTTTTTTTTTTTTTTTTTTCAGTTTTCAGTTTTCAGTTTTCAGCTTGAATCACCTCCAAAGGACAAATCACTTGTGCCGAGAATGATTGCCACATGGATGAGACAGAGACGTGACATTGGGCCTGGGCCCATGTTGTCTCGGCCGCGCTGAAAGGACGTGTACATCTATCCATGAACGGACGGAATGGGGCTGAAATAAAGCTCCAGTGACCACGAGGACGAAAACGGAGTGTACTGTCTGTCTTTGGAGGCGCAAGTTGCCGACCGGTCTACATTGAAGGACGTCCGCCATGACGACAGGGCCGCTTCGTGTTTGGGGCGAGGCTGGAACGAATCGAAGGATCTAGGTCGCTAGATGGGGGACGAAGGAGGGGAAACATGGGTCAGCTGGGTCTACATGGATCAATGTGAATCAGCATGGATAGACCGACACAGATGGACATGGATGGCTGGAGAGTTGGATGCGCTGAAGCGCAAAACGGTCATTGTCGAGCACACGGTGCTGATTGCTGATCAGTCAATGTCTGGTGTGCTGCTCTGTCCATTTGGCATTAATGCATGCTCCCAGCACACGTGTGCAATGGAATGTCTGGTTTGGACTGTCCTCTCGGCCTCGGACCAGGTCATCGGTCTGTGGAGGGCTGCATGACGGTTGTTGGGGGTGGCCAAGAGGCGAAGGTGAAGCGTGCCCGGCAAGGCGAAGAAGAGGCGAAGAAGCCAAGCCCGGTGTCTCAAGCTGCATCAAAGCCATCAAAGCTGGATTCCGGCGTGGCGGGGCGGGGAGTCACCCGGTACCCAGGGTGCTTCAATTTTGCTTGGGGATCAAGCGGTACACTGTATATAGGCTATTTTCCCGAGGCAGAATCGGTATCGCTTGTTAGTAGCTGCAGGCAGGGCCCTCTTCGACAGCTGTTGGGGAGCGGGGCATGTAGCGCAGATGGGTACCTACCTAGGTACTGAAGGTACTTGAAAGTACTTACATAGTAATATGTACTGATGAGTTTATAGAGGTATACAAGTCAAGTAAGTACTGGCAGTCTGACACGGCACCTCCCGCCGGCCACGGTTAAAGCAAGCCAACACTGACCGGCCCATTTACGCGTCACGATCATCGTCGACGCGCCCAGACGCGCCCCCCGCTCACTGTGCACTGCTCACCATCACCAAGTTGACATGGACGTGCTTCATTCCTCGCCGCCAGCACCCATACAATCTATACAATCCCTGCCTCGGCCATGTCGTCCCAAGATGCTGCCCAAGACAAAGTCATGACCGACGCTGCGACTCTCGACGGCCCTGTTCATCCCGCAGACGACAACGCCGTCGACACCACGACAACGACGACGACGCGCAGTGACGAGAAAAAAAGTGCCATCGCCGCCCAGAACGTCAGGTTGACAGAACTGTTCGACGACGACGATGACGACGATGACGAGTTTCCTAGCTCTGCGCCCATCAAGCAGCAGCCCTCTAGCCCGCCGACGAGAATGCCGTCGCCAACGTGAGTCCGCAAAAGCCTGGCTCTTCCCCCCCCCCCTCCCTCTCCTCTTCTTTTCGTCTTCGTCTCTCTTCTTGTCCTCCTGTTCCGGCGTCGCCCTCAAGCCCCTGAAATAACCATTGGTGTTGTCGCAGAGACACTGCCGCAATCAAGGCATCCGATCCAGAGGTGATGCGGAGTTTCTACCAAAGATTATTTCCATGGCGCCATCTTTTCCAGTGGCTCAACCATAGCCCGACCCCTACAAACGACTTTGGACACCGCGAGTTTGCATTTACATTGCAAAACGACGCCTACCTCCGATATCAATCTTTTGCCACGGCTGATCTGTATGTGCATTCTGGCGTATACCTCGGTGCGGAACCCCAAACGGCGCCGCGCCTTTTTCTTTTCTTTTCTTTTTCTCCTTCTTCTTATCTGCCACTAACACCAGACATCACATTTGCCAGTCTCCGCAAGGACGTCCTCCGTCTGATGCCGTCGCGATTCGAAATCGGCCCCGTCTACAGCACCAACCCGCGAGACCGCAAGACCCTGCGCAACTCATCCGCCTTCAAGCCCCTGGCCAAGGAGCTGTGCTTTGATATCGACTTGACAGACTACGACGACATACGAACCTGCTGCGACAAGGCCAACATCTGCAACAAGTGCTGGAGGTTCATGACCATGGCTATCAAGGTCGTGGATGTGGCCTTGCGCGAAGACTTTGGCTTCAAGCACATCATGTGGGTGTACTCGGGAAGACGTGGTGTCCACGCGTGGGTCTGCGACAAGAAGGTCCGTAGTCTGGATGACCAGAAGAGGAGGGCCATTGCTGGCTATCTCGAGGTGATCAAGGGCGGTGCGCAGAGCGGGAAAAAGGTCAATGTTCGTCGGCCGCTGCATCCACATCTTGCGTAAGTAACCTCCCTTTATTTGCTAACACCACACCGGAATTCACCTCCCACAGGCATAAAGGAATAAAACGCAAGAAAAGACAAGACGCAAGATTCTCTCCTGCACACTACGAACAAACGCTAACAAGAAAGAAAAAAAAAAAAAAAAAAAAAAAAAAAAAAAAAACAGCCGAAGTCTGGAGATACTCAAGGCCCATTTCCAGCAAGACGTGCTCGAGGTCCAAGACCCCTGGAACACAGAAGACCGATTCGAAAAGCTCCTCCAATTACTCCCAGACCGAAACCTCAATGAGTCCCTCCGTCGGAAATGGGACGCCTCCCCCGGAAGGGCCTCGACGTCCAAGTGGGCCGATATCGACGCCGTGGCCAAGACGGGCGCCAGCAAGAGCCTCGACGCACGCGCCCTTCTCGAAGCCAAGCAAGACATTGTCCTCGAATACACGTACCCGCGACTAGACATCGAAGTCAGCAAGAAACTCAACCACTTGCTCAAGAGTCCCTTTGTGGTGCACCCCGGCACCGGCCGCGTCTGCGTGCCCATTGACACCAAGGCGCTCGAGGACTTTGATCCCCTAGCCGTGCCGACTGTACAGGGCTTGCTGGGCGAGATTGATTCCTGGAGGGACGAAAAAGACGGTGGCAAGGACGATGCGAATGCGAGTACGGATGCAGATGCAGATGCAGATGGGGATGCAGATGGAGATGCAGACGGGGATGCCAACAATCACAAGAGCAAGGGCGTGTCTGACTGGGAGAAGACGAGCCTCAAACCATACGTCGATTACTTTAGATTATTTGTAAATGGCATCATCCGGGACGAAAAGGACGCGCGCGTCAAGAGGGAGCGGAACGACAGCTCCATGGAGTTTTAGGGGCATGCCATGCCGTCTGTACTGGTTCATGAGCAGGGGGACAGATGTTGGATTTGGAGTAATGGGTAACGGTATATGATGCATTCAAGGTGGTTTTTTTTATTATTCTTGTCTTTTTCTTCTCTGGGATACGTGCGGAGCTATTTCCCTGTGTTGTCGGTCCGCCTCTCATATATCCACTGGTGTTTATATATTCCTTTCCATTCCGCTGCGAATGCTTAGCATTGGTGTATTCTGTCAGGATATTCGAACTTGCGTGTCTCCAAGCCATATATTTCATGTCTTCGGTACCGTTTTTTGCCGCTCAAATATTTCACGGTTTTCGATTTCTTCTTCCCTCTCTTGCCATATCCCTCTTTTTTTCGGGACAGTTTATCTTGATCCTCTTATTTGCATCTCGATTGTCAACTGTCACCCCCTGGCAACACCTCATCATCCTCGCCATCATCCTCGTCCTCATCCTCGTCCTTGTTCTCGTCCTCCCCGGCGTCTACATGCTTCGATTGTTCGACTACCCCCCCCTCTGCAGCTGTCCCCCCCGTTTGCTGCTCAATTAGCCTCCCCCCCTTGCGCTTCGGAATCACCTGCGAAAAGGCGGCTCCCCAATCCTCGCAATCCAGCCACTTGACCATGATTTCCACCACGTGGTTCGTCGCCAGGATCTGCCGACTCTGCATCACCATGTACTCCCCAATGGGCAGTCTGGCCGTCCGGATGCCCCTCTGCACCGCGCGACGGTAGCAGAGCCCCTTTTCGCGGTTCTTGTCCACCAGCCCCCCGATGATGTAGCTCGTGTACGGCTCCAGTCTCTGCAGCGTATACGGCGACTCCGACGTCAGATACACCACGTCCTCGTACGCCTCGTCCAGGGCCGGCACCGGTCCAGCGAGAGGGAACGGCTCCCGCTCATCCCTCACCCACTTCACCAGCTCGCCGTGGTCGGCACTCCTCCTGAGCGACTCCGCCATCTCGCCCGCCTCCTTGGTCTCGGATGACCGCATCGCCTCGCGGGCCCTCACCGCCGCGGCCAGAAAATCCCCTTGCTCGAAACCAACCCCCTTCCAGTGCAGGTGCTGACTCTCCATGGCCGTCTCGAACCGCCGCCTCATCTGCCCGCCCCAGCCGCTGATCCAGAAATGCGTCTTGTACCTGCCGTTGCGGTTCTCGGAGTAGCACCGCGTCACCTGGCTCGTCATCGACACCCGCTCCTTGTCCGTCATGTAACTCTCGAAGTCGCAGTCCAGGATCAGCGCGACCGGCACCAGCCGCGCGGGGGCCTTCTTGGCAAACAGCGTGGCCGGGTCGGCCCCGTTGGCCAGCAGAGCGGCGCGGTGTTCCCTCTGACGGGCCTTGGTGGCGGTGCGCTTCTCGCGGCGCCGTTTCTTGCGGTCCTCTTTCCCGTCCTGCCATTCTTGCATGCGGCGGAGGCGTTTGAGTGCGTTTTTGGACATTTTGGGAGCCTCTTCTGCTGCTGATGCTGATGCTGATGCTGATGCTGGTACCGGTGCCGGTGCCGGCGCTGCTGTGGTCGTTGCGGGAGAAGCCATGGATGCATCGTGTGCTGCCACATCAAGCGCGTCGTCTGCCCCTGTTATACTCATTGCTGGATCGCTCGCCGAAGTTCTGAGTTTGACTGTGTCTTGTGTGTCCTCAAATAGCGCGCGGCCTCGTGCAGCGTGGTGTTTGGAAACCGAGGCCCCGTTACCTTTGCCTGCAGAGAGAAAGATCCTGATACAGGTTGGCGTGGCGGTGCAGGGCGTAAAAGTAAAGGTGAATGAGACGTTATCGCGAGAAGAACACGATCAATAATCCATAAGAAGGAGGCGCAGAAAATCCTATGAACAGCCGAACAGCTTCTGCTTCGTTTGATGCGCTTTCAATCAACTCCCTCTCCCGCAATTAGAAAGGCCTAGATTGAACATCGTTTTCATGGACAAGCTCTTCTCTTGCTGAAGCAACTTTTCTATCGAAGATCGAAATCTCGACTTCTTCTCCACTTTTCTGCTCGCCCCCACTCTTGTCTTCACCCCAAGAGCTTCCCCCGCCAACCAATCCCCGTCGCTCAATTGCTCACAAATCACGTGAGCCCTCAAACCTGCCCCCCCCCCCCGGTCACGTCCGCCAACTTGGACGTCTCCAAACAGCAAAGTCCATGTCCGTCGAGCCAGAACAGCTCTTCCTTTGACAGAAACGTCAACTCCCGCCCCGCCCTCTGTTGTGCAATACTCCGGTCGCCATGAATCACGACTCGATGCCGAGCCACCGCCAGGCTTATCTGGACGCCGAAGCCGAGAAGCCCTACGCCCCCCACGATGTTCTCGACGAGACGGTCAAGACGGGAGTCGTAGGTCTGGGAGCTGGTTTCTTCCTTGCCGCCATCCGAAACGCCATGTCGAAGCGCAACGTCGGTGCTTTTGGCGTCTTTACGCGCGGTTCTCCCATTATTGGAATATGCGGTACGGCCGGCCTGTTCCTATGCACATGGGGCCTTTTTCGCCTCGCGATCCTCAGCCAGTGACGTTTTACATACTTGCGGCGCGGAAAAGAACATGTCATAAAAAAATGAAGATGAACATGAAAAAGAAGAGAAAAACAAGGGTAGACGAACTTGACTGACTCGAACCTGTTGTTCTCCTCCTGTAGCTGCCGGTCCTGCTGCATATGCCTTCTTCTCCAGGACAGCGATGAACCTGCGCGAAAAAGAAGATGCCTGGGCCGCTGCCTTTGGTGGTTTCATGTGTGGAGGTGTTCTTGGTCTTCCCTGTGAGTTACCCGTTCCCCATCGTCCCTGGAAATCCCGCATCCTGCAGTCTGGAAGAGAGGCATGACCCGCGACTTTGTTCACAACTCATGTAATTCTGTGTGGAAACGATAGCTCGGCGAATGCCCGTTGTCATGGGCCTAGGCGGCGCAGTCGGTCTCGTACAAGGCGCACTGTACTTCCTCGGCGGCCGCATCGACTCCTTCAAGAAGGAATCCGACGAATTCGAGCGCAAGGAGAGATTGAGACGCACCACCCGTCTGCCCGTTGAGCAGACTGTGGCTGAGATTGGCGAAGGAAGAGGTACGTTTTGTGGTCCTCTTTACGTACCTGGCCCGATGAATCATGAACTATCCCAATCCGTGGCCTACGTGATTGCCATCTTGATCACCCCCCCCCTTCTTTTTTTTCTTTCTTCTTCTCCTCTCTTTGCCTTCTTATTTTTCGCCAACGTCTCTGTGCTTTCAATAGGAATCACCCCTGCCGGATACGAGGAGCGAAGACGTCAGCGCATCCAGGAAAAGTACGGGTTTGAAATCAACCCCGTCAACGCGACAGTCGAGGGCAGCCAATAAAGAGGGGGCGCTGGGAGGGATATGCTACGAAACAGGAGCTTCCTGGTCAGAAAACGTGTATATATGTACCTCTTTCGTTCCGGGGGCGGGCGAAAGAGATGTCACTACTAGACAATTGGAGTTTCTGTTTTTTTTTTTTTCTTCCTTTTTAATTCCTTTCCCCCCCTTTTTTATCAATCCTTTCCATGCTGGCTCATGCTTAATATGCATGTAGCTTAGCTTCTTCGCCTCTTATACCCCGTGAATGCCACCTCAAAGACACTATACGGGCAACTCAGCTCTGAAAACGCGACGACATGCATGCTTGACACTCCAGGTATTAGGTTTGATTGCGAAGAGGAAGGACGTTCCCCAGACAAAGCACTCCCCAAGACCAACGATCATTTCAAGGGCGACAAAAAAAACCAAAAAAAAAAAAAAAAAACAATTCAAAACTCAAGGGCAAAAGAAAAAAAAGGGGCAGAATTTCGCCGTCGCGCACTCGTAAATGGCTACTGTATTTCATGGACGCCTGTTTCTTTTTTTGCCCCTTCCGAGACCCAAGATAACTATCTACTCGCCTACATTCGATGGAGCATCACCAGCCCAACGCCAAAATCTGAAGAAAAACGAAAGCAGGAACCCAACATGATGAGAAAAAAAAAAAAACGCTCAAATGACAATCATAATTTACAAGACCTTGACAGATTGAAAAAAGGGATTGGCTAGCAGCTTTTCGTCCGCGGCTACCAACTCCTTCAGCTTGGCGACTTTGTCTTCCGAGCTCATCTCGTCACCCGTGCCCGTGCAGACTTGCTCTTTCCACTTTTTCAGCAGCTGCTTCAGCATGGCACTGCCCTCCTCGACGTCCTCCTTGCTGTATGACAGAGCGTTGTCTTCGTGCTTGGTGGTGAAGTCCTCGAGCTCATCGGCCTTGCGCTTGGCCATCCGCACGACCTTGTCCGGGAATCGAACCAGCTCGGCAACGTGGATGCCGAAGCTCTGGTCACAGATACCCGGTTGGACCTTGTATAGCAAGACCACCTCGCGCTTGCCATTGTCGGTGCCGGAACCGCCGTTGATATGCGCTGTGACGTGGAGGTTGTGGACCTGGGGATGTTGGTCGGCCAGCGCGGTCAGTTCGTGGAAATGGGTCGCAAACATGGCGAAGCAGCCTATTTCCTTGACAATGTGCTCGGATATGGCCCAGGCCAGGCCGAACCCGTCGTAGGTGGACGTGCCGCGGCCAAGTTCATCAATGATGATGAGAGACTCTTTGGTGGCCGCCTTGAGGATGTTGGCCGTTTCCAACATTTCAGCCATAAACGTGGAAACCCCTTTTAGCTGCGAGTCGCTGGCGCCGACGCGGGCCAGGATGGAATCGAAAATGGTGAGCTCGGCCTCTGAACACGGGACAAAGCAGCCGACCTGGGCCATGAGAGCAATGACACCAGCTTGACGGATGTAGGTGGACTTGCCGCCCATGTTGGGCCCCGTAATGATGAGGAAAGAAGACTTGTCCCTCGTGAATTCGATATCGTTGGTGATGAATTGCACATCGTCCTGCAGCTCCATGCATGGGTGCCGCGCTCCGATCAACCTCGTCTGGCCTTCTCCTCGAGCATGTATTTTGGGTCGAACGTAGGCCTCGGGCGCGTGGACTGAGCAGTGAGCCATGGAGACTATGACATCCAAATGGGCAAGCACGCCGGCAAGACGTTCCAATACGGGGCAGTACGACGAGGCTACATGGACTACCTCGTTGACGAGACTGCTCTGGGTTCTGTTGTAGTTCTGCGACAGTTGGTCGTACTCCCGTCGATAAGCCTGCATCTTTTTTGTGGTGAAATAGACACCATTCTTTTGCGTGGAGCATTCCTGGTACCTCGACTTGTTTCGGATACAGCCAGCTTCTTGTCTGGTCAACCGCATGCAGACTCCGTGAACCTTGTGACTCGTTTCCAGGAAAATCTTCTTGTCCGCTTCCTGGCCCAGGTCCTCGGCGGCTTCGTGAAACTCTGCTCTGATATCACGGTCGAGCTGGTCCAGCTTCTTGCGGATGATGCGCAGTCCCTGGTCAAACTCGGACTTGATGACGTACTCATGTCTGTCGAGTGCGTTCAGATCGACAGTCTGCTCCACCATGTCCTGTAGCTTGCCGAGACTGTCGGACAGGTCTCTCAGCTTCGTGGTGTAAGCTGCGTCCAGGGGGTCGCGATAGGCCTCGTCCATGACGCCTTCCAGAGTGCCGATGAATCCAGGCAATCGGATAACAACCTGGTACGCACGTACAACGTCTTCCAGATTCGCCTTGCCGCGCTGAAATCGTTTGGACAACCGATACAGATCCGGAACAGAACGGAGATGCTCTTCTTGCATCGCCTGGCGTAGTTCGGTATCAGAAAAAAAAGCCTCCACGAGCTGCTGACGTTTCTCGATTTCCGCCTTGTCCATCAGGGGCTGTTTGAGCCATTGTGCCAGTAGGCGGCTGCCCACGGGCGTCTTGCAGTGGTTCAGCACGCCATAAATACTCATGGTCTTGGAACCATCTCGAGGGCCAGGCATCAGGTTGAGAGCCTTGAGTGCTGCGGCGTCCAGTTTCATGAATTGCGCCAAATCATGCTGGTAGAGCTGATACTGGCCAAAGTTTGACGAATCTTGCAGGACGCCGAGATACTTGATCAGCGAGGCAGCAGAGCCCATGGCCAGCTTGAGTTCGGACTGCGGAAGGAGATTGATGGACTTGTCGTCCTTTAACAGCCGCGCCAGATCCTGTTCAATATCTCGGATGCCAAAGTCAATCGCAGGTCGCTCAGCGATGGCGACTCCACAGTTGTCGATGATTTGTTTCAACTTGGCCAGCTCCGGGTCTTTGTCCTTTTCGCCCTTATCAAACTGAACAACGCATTCCCGAATGCCGAGTTGAATAAGAAGCGATTCAAAGTTGGAGTATAGATCGTTATCCAGAAACTCGCTCACCCCCAACTCCCGAACACTGGCATCCGCAAAACAGACACCAACATTCCTTGCTTCGGAAGCTTTGGCAGAGATTTTCACTGCCATGATCATGGGGGCCGATTCAATCTGACCACCAAGATCGTCTTCAACATCCTGCAGATTGCCGGGAGAGGCCTGCTTCACGCACTTCCAGTTCATCCGTCCGCTTGCACTTTCCCAGATTTCCACACGCTTGCCCAATTTGAACAGAGCCTCTCGAAGAAACTGACGAAATACCGTCATGGTCATTGTAACCGATGGGAGTCCGCTCGAATCGTTTCGGCCGAGTTGTCGGACAACAGACGTTGTTTTGTACACCTAGGTTCAAGGGGGTTAGGAGGAGGAGAAGCGGGTTGTAATGCTCGACACGGGCGCTAAGGGGAGCGTACTGCTTTTGCGATGAAGAAGGCATCATCGCCATGAGCTGTGTACCAGTCGCTCCGGTCGAAGATTCTGATTGTGTCCTCTCCAACATCTGGAAGCGACTTGAAGAAACGGATGAACCCGCCTTCGTCGTCGAGCTGTGTTGCATGCGCGCTTCGATTAGTAAGAAGCGAACAGGGAAGAAGACCAAGTTGGATGGGCAAAGAGGTTATCCACTGACTTTTAGTTCCGGTCGGGACGCCATGACGAGATGCTGTGATTCTCCTGGACCGCTTCAGAGGCCGTCTGTCGATGTGCAGTTTGGCAAAGACAGAGGCGCAAAGTATACGATCCGAGGCGCGTCCCCAACCTGAACACCCGGGGGAGACGCGTTTTTTGGCGGCCGATCAATTAAAGTACCGCGCCATGACCCACTATGACCCACATGCCAGCTGTCGGCAGCTGGCAGCTTGTACAGTGGGTTTGTTACGCATCGCGAGATTCCTAGGTTCCTCTTAGCCTAATCTCTTCGGAACCCGCGGACCGCAATGCCCTAGTTTAGCCTCATATCTCAGGCATCTTGTCAGATATGCCCATACCATACATTTTGTGTGGTGTGAGCATTCTTAGATAGATTATAAATACATTATTAGCTCCTTCTAAATATAATAGGTTATAAGCCCTATATATTCTGGATTTTTTAACGTTTTATTATTATCTTTATTATAATCTTTTAAATTAGTATTATATTTTACTATATTTAGTATACATATTTTTTAGATATACTAAAAAATTAGTAGTGTTAGTAACTATATTTTTCCTACTATATAGCCTTTATATTTAAAAGCCTTTATTTTATCTTTAATTAGTTAATTATATAATTATTTACCCTTTTACTAATTCCCTTTATAAAAAAACATAAAAAATATATATATAAGTGGATTTAAATATATAACCTTTGCGTTTAGGTGTGTAGAATTAATTCTTATTATTATAGTATAAAATACTATAGCTATAAATATTATAATAATTTTTTATAGTATTTAACTAAAAAAGAGGGCCCTTACTATAATCCCCTAACTACTAGCTAGGACTATTATTTTAAATAAGTTAAAACTACTTAAGCACTAGTTTAATAGATAGGGAATTATAAATTATTAAGTATAGTAAATTAAAGTAAAGCAATACCTACTAATTAGGCTAAGGTATAACTAAGTAGAATTCTATAGGTTTTTCTTTCTTTATTATTAAGGTATAGAAGATACCTATTAGAAACCTACTAATCTTTAACTTTATAATCTCTATATAAATATAAATTATATAATAATTTAGCTAAATAGCGCGCTACTTATACTAATAAACTATTTAACTAAATTAGTAATTCTTTAGTATTAAATACTAAGTTATAAGGTTAT
>SRPU01000304.1:0-22912 GCA_018360185.1 Claviceps lovelessii | reverse complement strand
GGGGGGGGGGGGGGGTTCGTTTGGGAGGTTGGGCATCTCGACCCTGGGGACGGCGGTAAGGAAGGAGGGATGCACTGGTCCTGCTGCTCTTGCCCTGCTCTTGCCCTGCTCTTGCCCTGCTCTTGCCCTGCTCTTCTCCTTGCTGCGCGGTCTGGCCGTGGACGCGTGGTGGTCGTGGACTCGTGGATTGTCCATGACTCCTCCATGTCGCTTCAAGATTCATTCTGTCTCGTCGCACCAACCTTCCATGTCTTTCCCTGTCTCTCCCTCTCTCTCTCTTCCTTTTTTTTCCCTCTCTCCCAGGCAGCCACGGATCTCATCTCATCTCATCTCCCGTCTGCGACACTGCGACATGGCATGGCACTGCCACGCCATCATTGCGTCCGCCTGGCAGGCTGGCACCCCTCTCTCACCTCGCCCGTGAGTTGTCGCCCTTTCTGCTCCACGTTCGAGTCTCTTTCTGCATTCTCTGCTTGCGTGCATGTTCGCGCAGTCTCGTCACCCGCATGCACCTGCAGTGCTGCACAGAGCCAGTCACATTGCATTTGCTCCAAGCAGGACTCCAGCAGTCTTGGCCCTTGGCGCCTGGTCTTGGGCATCCACATCTCGGCACGCCAGCTGTTGCACGCCATTGGGCAATGGGAAAGGAAATACACAATCTGGCCGACCAACACAATCCGTACCTGAACCGACCAGAATCATCAGATGCACTGCCACTCCTCCTTTGACTTTCCATTGGCCCTGTCGCAGCTCGTTGATCACGAGTCTGGACTCTAGACTCTGCATGACGATGTGCGTTCAGTTCAGCAGTACATCCAACATAAAGTACACATGTACGTACAAAGTACCTGCATACATCCAAGCACCCAAACACACATATGTAGGTATGTACATACTACTAGGGTATGTATGCCTGAGTGAGACTCACTAATAAAATCCGACATCACAAGTCACAACATCGGGCTCACTGGCGAGAGACAGAGAAGCTCAATTGGTCGTACAGAAGAGAAAAATACATACATACCATCGCCCGTTCGAATCCTTGGCTTCGCAGCGCCCAAATCTCATCAATTGGCCCGCCACGTGCCTTGCTTATCTTTTGCCCGTATGCTTGTCCTACCACATCCGCTGCCGACGACGACGACAACGAGCATGACTGTGCCATGGCCGTATTGGAATGGCTCACGAAAAAAGGGTGATACCGGCAATGACAGGAAAGGAAGGGGGGAAAATGACTTCGGAACCAGAGCCGCACGAAAATCCCAGACCTCTCGGCCGTTGAGGGAGCATTCATAGAAACACCAACGGTAGCTGGAGCTGATGACATACAGATGACACCCGTCTGTGTTGTCAAACGGCTCGATGTCAGGGGTGCATTTGTCCATTTGGGATCAGCGCAGCGGGTGAGGGGATACATGTTGCATACAGCATGTATGCGTATGCATTGATGTACCTCTCCCACCCCATTTGCATCACATTACTCTCTGTCGTTTTCTCGTTTTCTTTTCTTTTCTTTTTCGTTTTTCGTTTTCCGTTTTCCGTTTTCCGTTTTCCGCTTCCCGTTTTCTGCTTTCCGCTTTTCGTTGAGCATCCCACATTTGGCTGGCATGTACAGGACCTTTTTTGTTAAGCAAGGTACAGCAGGCAGTGACATGATAAGGCTGACTTGTCTGTACACATGTACAAGGTACTTCATGTACATGTGTGGTCATTGTACACCCAGTACGAAGTGGCTTGGGCGGTGATGCAGGACGGGATTGCAAAATCCACTTGTTTGCTCTGCATTCTGCATTGGTGCGAGGACCCGGGGGAAATTACATGGAAGAGCGACCTGGGATCGAAGTACACGAGAAAGAAGACGGAGTCAAAAAACTTGACCGCATTCCCAAGACTCCTCGCCATCCTTGCTCCAAGCCTGTGACCAAGACTTCAGTACGAGACTATTGAAGTCGGAAACGGCTCGTTGCAGCACTGGTGTTACCAAATGTTATGGAGGGTGTGGTACGCTTTTCAATCATCAAACTGTTTGTTGCGATTTTTCGCACGGCAGTCCAGGACGTTGTTGCGCCGATACCGAAACAGAAAAGGAAATAGAAAAGGAAAGCGGGGAACAGAAAACAAGAAATCAAAGAAACGCTCTTTCTCTTCTTGTTAGATATCTCGCGTCTTTCGCCTTTTCACTTCTAGCATACTCGCTCCAGATGACAGGAACGTGGGTTTCCTGATATGTTTCTGAAGCCGCGACCCTTTCTTTATTCTGTTTCCCTGTCTTTCTTGGTCATCTTATGGTAGGCAATATAGAGCCTTTCTTCCCCCATTTTTTTCTACCTCTTTTTCCATGCAAGCGGCGCCAACCCTATGGGCAAGTGAGTCCTCCCAGTGCCTGCTCTATACCAATCAACACGAGATTTATGTTATGAGCGAATTGATCCAGAAAACGACCCAACAGAAATTTCAAAGCTTCATCTGCGCTCGCAGAAATTCTCTTCGCTCCTGCACGTCTCATTCATACGTTGCATTGCATTGTATGTTCATTGAACAGCCGAACTCAGTCTCTGGATCACGGAGTTGAGTCCGGTGTCAATCTCGACGCCGCTTCGGTCTCGACAGCCCTGACTACTTGAGTGCCAGACAGAGCTGCCTCTGGGGGTCGCGGACAAGCTGCAGCAGATTGTTTGAAGCAACAAGAACTGTCACTTCCGATGGCAGCAGCAGCAGCAGTAGCAGAAATAGACGAGGACGGCATCAGAGCCATCAGAGCCAGCAAAGCCTTCAGAGCCATCAGAGACATCCCGACTGTAGAGCATGAAGCCTTAGACAATCAAGTATCCGTCGACTCAGGTGTTGGAATCGGCTGCCATGGTTTTCAGAGGTCGAGGCTGGGAGAACGGGGCCGAGTCAGTGGCTGCGACGCTGTCATTGCAACCGCATCTGCGACCACAGTTACAACCGCGTCTTCGACTGAGACTGAGACTGAAACCACGACTGCGACAGCGACCGCGACAGCGACCGCGATCGCGACAGCGACACCTACTTCGGCCGCTGTCCCAGGACTCGAGTACGGAAACGTTTCCAGCAGCAGTGCCATCGCCAGGAATCGTAATAACGGTTTTCATGGCCAAGAGCAACATCTCAGCTCTGCATGCTCCTCATCATCAGCTCTCAAATCAAGACCAACGCGCACTAGCCCATCACCAGAGACGAACATCACGTCAACAAGCAAGTCGTGCATCCAATCTGGCCTATATAGCTTGCGTCGCTGCAGCCAGGGGCACCGTTGCAAGTATCCATTGGTGGCAAGCAACCACCAGGCAGCCCCCAGGTTAGTTCACACACGTGCCCGAGAGTTGTATTTCTTCTTCTCTCTTCTTCTTTCATCTTATTCGCCCTTCGCCTTCTTCTGTAGACCTGGCCTTTTTTTTTTGCAAACACGACAAGCGTTGCCATAATAAGCTAACACCGGTCGTCAAAAGCAACGCCAGCACTAATATCAACAACAGCAACATCACACACTCCTCAATTCCAGGTCGAGAGACTGCCCCCGCTTCATCCTCGTCTTTGTTCTCCTCTCCATCACAGCAAGTGAGAGTAGCAGCAGGCAGTGGCGACGGTCAAGACGTGATCCATGGCGGCATGGAGAGCACCAGTCCATGCAACCCGGGCGTCCCAAAGCCCACGTCGGTGCGGCTTTCGACACAGGGGACCGACGACACCGTCTCTTCCACGGTTTCCTCAAATATCGCACCTTGCGCACCGACATTGGACGTGACGAAAGCGCGACGGGCACCATCCCCAGCACCGTCCCTCTCTTCAAGCGGCACCATCAATCGTGCCAGTAAGACGACCGACACAATCTCTCAGGGCCTGGCTTACACCGCCATCCGAGACCCATCCCTTGGTGACCACTTCCAATCGCAAGGCCTCAACTCTCTGGAAACCGCACCGGCCTCCAGTTCCTCTCCTGCAGCAAGCCGCGGAAATCTGCTGCCGACGAGCATTATCATCACAATCACGCTCGCCATCGTTGCCGGTCTCGCAGTTCTTGCCGTGGCCCTTTTCTGCCTGTATTTCCGTCGAAAGCGTCGCCGGTCCGGACCCCTCGGTTCCGCTGGCCGTTGGGATGACGATACGAAAAGCAAGAAAGCCCATAAAGCGCCTTTGGCGGTCTCCGCGCGCCCGCCGCTGTCGCCGCTATCGCCAGTGTCGCCGCTTTCCCCCTCGTTTCCCCCCCCTCCTGCTCCTACTCCCTTCCCTGCTGCACGTCCTCCTGCACGTCCTCCTGCACCGCCTTCAGAGGCATCACCGTCATTCGGCATGGGCGCGAGCGCGGGCATGAGCAAGAGCAAGAGCCTCAATGCCTCTTCTGGCAATGGAACATTGTCCCCACCGCCGAGATTGAACGAAAGAAAATTCCATAATTCGACCAAGAGTGATTCGTCCATTCAGCTTGTCAAAAGGTACACTCATACGAGGTGGGGCAAACCGTCAAGTCTGCCGATCCTTTCGCCCTCGTCGTCTACGACGCAGCCAGTTGAAGCACAGCCTGCTTCGTATCAACCAGTGGCAGGTGCGGCGGACGACCGGTTCAGAAATGCTCGTGGCCACATGCCAGCGCGCCAAGCTGGGTCAAGCCACTTGGGGCCAAATCACCTGCCCAAACGGCCCTCGCCAATAACGGTTGTTCCGCCACCGAGGCATCTCAGATCTGGGGCCACGACGCCATCTGCATTTTCAATACATGCCTCCGCAAACGATCGCAACGGCAGTCTCACCTCGATCCCGAGGACGCCACGTCAAGTCGACATTCCTGTGCAAGTCATGGGTCTCGAAAGTCCAGGACCGCCCCCAGATCGAGCACTGCCGTCGCCTCCTCTGCAACCCTGGCAGGTCAATCCCTTGTCGCCGCCTGCAGAGGCACAGATGGGTTCTTTGCGACCGGAAGAAATCGGCCTAGCAATTGGCAGTCCCTTTCATCCTGATGCAAACACTGGAGAAAAGCGGCCGCCCTTGGTATGACTAGGTTTGATGTATTCCCTCAAGAAGTGACGTCTACGCTTTTTATTCCGTTCTTCCTTTTCTTCTTCTCCCCCCCCCTCCCCCCCCCTTTTTTTTTTTCTTCTCTCCATTTTTCTCCCTTTCTCTTTCCTCTTTTTCTTTGCCCTTGAATCCCTTCATCTTTTGACATGGACTTGCACGGGTTGTCATGGTCGTTCAGGGTTTTTTTGACGAAGGCAGGGGGAAGAGTACGGATGGGGATCGTGACGAGGCGGAAAAAGAAAATGGAAAAAGGAAAGATGAAAGAAGTAAGAAAGAGAAGGAGCCTCCTTTTTCATCATTTTCTTTTATGCTTTTTCTAATTTTCTTCTTCCATCTCGTCATGATCCTCATCCTTGCTCTTCCACTTGGCTTAAGAGAACTTTTATTATTTTATTTTATGTTTTATCCTTTTTTCTAAAAAACAAAAAAGAAAAAAAACACGAACAAAAACAAAAAGAGAAGGACAGGATATGGAACGATTATGGAAATGAGATCATGTACGATTTGATTTTGGACACACTTGCAGCGCCATTGCAGCATGGCAAACACACGGCACATGCACATGGCACAGGGACAGCACAAGAACAGCACATGTTGGTGAATCATACAGACGCAACATCTGCCTCTGCCTCTGTTTCTTTTCGTATTTGCTGTCCCTCTGCTATTCTTATACCTCTGTATCTAGCAGGCTAGCAGGAGGCGAATTTGCGATGGGAACGGAGTTGAATGAATCTTGATATTGATGTCGGGTTATCCATATATACATATGTATACTTGTGTGATATGTATTCTTTCAACATGGACAATGGTTCGACCACCAGTGACCTGGATATCATCATAGTATAATGGAGTGCTGGTGATTAGCCCACATTAGGCTTTCATTGGATACCAACAACAATCATGATACATACATATATATGGTCTCTCCCAACACCAAAAACACGTACAGTTTTCTTGCCAGCACTTAGCCAACAAGCACCCTCGATACCTACCTAGGTACCTAGTAGATCGAAAGGATCCTCCTCGCGCAAAGACTCCTGTTTTCGCCCCGACAACAACACGAAAGCGACGCATTTCAACCGCGTCTTTATGTATATACATTCCTACGTACGTATGCACTGTACATACATGTGTATACGTGTATATGCTCCGAATGCACCCAGACACGGCCCGCCCAACATGCCCGGTCCTCGGACCTGCTCCCTGCTCCTGGCCCAGATTAAGCTTAGTCGGGGAATGGCGGAGGCTAGCACGTAGGACTGGGGCTTCCGGGCCGCGAGCGCCCTGCCGCCCGGGTTAGTGTTTATTTTTGGGTGGAGAAGATGCTAGTGCGGGTGGTGTTGTTGCCGCCGGCCATCAAAATGGCACGTCTGGACAATCTAGATATGGACGGGGGTTAGGCCGGTGCGGTGCACGGCGACTCTCGGATGCTCGTCCGGCCAGAGTCAACAGGTGTCCATGTCGGAGCTGTGTCTTCCAAGTCCTCACATGAGCCGACTCGGCCATGCGAACAAAAGGGAAGAAGTAACGGACGGAGAGACGAACTAGATTTTTATTAGCACAAAGTTTGTATGTTATCATGATCGTGACCATGCTGTTATTGCACCATCATGGTATCACTGATATGATGACTGTATAGGGCATTTCGGTCTGTAGTCGTTGCGGTCACCATGCTCTGGGGGTGTGAAAATTCCCGACACTCGACGGATGAATACTGCGCTGCTCCTGGAATGCCCTGGGATGCCCTGGGATGCATCGCTCTGTACAGGGCCAGCGCGAAATACATGCCAGACATGATAGGTCCTGATCGGGCAACTAATCAACTCGCCTCTCACGCACTACTAGACTCATCTGCCTCACAACATAGTCTTGACAAACGGACAAAAAAGAAATATGCATTATGGTGTTTGAAAGAAAACCACGTGATGTAATAAATGTACATAGGCGCCAGTTGCCCTCGGCGTCACCTCGCTTTCTGCCAATGGATAATACCGGCCTCGCTAGTCGGTTCGGTTCTTCTCCCACTCACCGACGTCTCTTTTGAGTTGGTTGTTTTCCGCAGCAGTTCGTTTCGGAGGGAAAAGGTTCCCGTCTCGGTGGGCGTGCAACATCACTTGTGTCGTCATCAGAAAATGCCCTCAAGGGGCATCCTCAAGTGGCCTCCGGACGAAAATCTAGCTGCAGTTCCTTCTACTCTTAGAAGGGACCCCCTTCCCCCCCCAACAAGCCTCGTCAGCGCTCTCTTTTCTCTCGACTCTATAAATCAACTTTCGACGCCCTTCCCCGCACCTCGTCATTGAGACAGTTCTCCACATGCGCTCACTCGGTACCATCTGGAACCAATCTCAGCTGTCGGCAGCCGATGAATCGGCTTGTGCTGGTGGCGGTGCCTCCGACTCGGGAGGCTGTGGATGCGGCACGTTTCCGAGTCCTGGGGGTTGTGGTACATCCGATGGAATAGGCAGAATCAGGGGTCCTTTGGGCACAATGGTTCGCCCTGGTAGTTTTTCTCCCCGAATCACCATTTCCACTTCCTTCTTGTCCAGCGTCTCGTACTGAACGAGCGCCTGAGCCAAGAGATCCAGTTCCTTTCGCTTTTCAGTCAAAAGCGCCCTCACTTGCTCGTACGAGTTTTTCAGATTTTTTTGAACTTCCTGTTCAATCAAGGATCGAGTTTCCGAGCTCAAGTTTTCGTATCGTCTGCTGTACTCGACGGGTCCGAGAGCGCTCGACATGCCAAAGTTTGTCACCATCATGAAGCTCAGGTCGGTGGCTTTTTCCAGGTCCTACAAAAGGATTGTGGGTTAGCAATCTATGAGGAAAAATAAACAAATTTAATTCTTTTACTGCTGTGAAAAGAAAGACAAGAAAAGAAGAAGAAGAAAAAAAAAGAAAAAAAAAAAAAAAAAAAAAGACAACAAAACTTACGTTTGATACTCCAGAGGTAACCTTGTCATCACCATATCTCATTTCTTCCGCCATCTTTCCACCCAGAAGCACACGTATGTTTGACATGTACTCGGCGGCCGTATAAGAATACTTGTCCATTTGCGGCACATGAGCGGTATGACCTAGAGACGGACCCTTGGGCAGGATGGTGACCTTGTAAAGGCGGCTGGAGCTGTCCTTTTCGAAAAGTTGCACGAGTGCGTGGCCGGCCTCGTGGTAAGCCGTCATTTCCTTTTCCTTTTCCGTCACAATCATGGACCTTCTTTCTGATCCCATGGTGACTCTGTCGAATGCCCAGTCCAGATCCTCCTTCGACACCACCGTGGCCCTAGCTCTGCTGGCTCGAAGAGCGGCAAGATTAAGCATGTTTTCCAGTTCCGCGCCAGATCGTCCGGGCGATCGTGCCGCGACGGCATCCAAGTCGACATCGGGTGCAGCCTTGATCTTCTTGGCATGATGTTTCAGAATAGCCAAACGACCACGAACATCAGGAAGATCGACGTTGATGTGGCGATCGAAACGACCGGGTCTCGTCAGCGCCTTGTCCAGCAAGTTGGGCAGGTTGGTGGCGCCCATGATGATGATCTTGGTGTCCTGGTCGAAACCATCGAGCTCCGTGAGCAATTGATTGAGAGTCTGCTTGGCGTGGGCTTGATCTCTGGGATTGCGTTTTCCACCAATCGCGTCCAGTTCGTCAATGAAGATGATGGAGGGTGACTTGCTTTTGGCAGCGGCAAAGAGATCACGAACTCGCTTGGCACCTACACCAACAAAGACTTCGTCAAATTCACTGCCGGACATGTAGAAGAAGGGCACGCCAGCTTCGCCAGCCACAGCTCGGGCCAGCAAAGTCTTTCCCGTTCCGGGAGGTCCCACCAGAAGAACACCCTTGGGCAGCTTGGCACCCAAGTCGGAGAAGTTTTCGGGGTTCTTGAGAAATTCAACCACCTCCTGGAGTTCTTCCTTGGCCTCGTCACAACCGTGAACGTCGTTGAATCGAGTCGTTTGTTTCTCGGCCTTGACCTCGGAGTCCGTCTTGGCTCCAGGGACCCGTCGAAGCGTGCTCACAGTCTCGATGAGAATGGTGACGAGTGAAAAGCATAGGTATGTGATGACGACAAACGTAGCAAAGAACTTGACCCAACGGTAGATGAGAGACCGTGTCGATTCTTGGACAATGACGTGGAATGGTTCGCCCTTGCCACCCTTTGTTGCGGATCCATACGAAGCACCCGAGACGGCCGCGCTGGCCATGGCCTGTTGTTCATGGGCGTTCCAATGGCCTCGAGCATACCCGGACAGCGCGGATGGTCCAGCGGTGGCATTCGTCCCGGCGTTGAGAGCGGCCAAGGCCTTCTTGTAGGCGTCTTCGGTGGCCGCATTCGAAGCAAATCGACCGCATTGATAACGTTCGACCAAGATGCCAGGCATGTTGGCTCGCAGAAGAAGCTGATAGAAGGCGTTTTGCATGTTTGCGTTGCCGGCGTTGCGATTGGCGGATTCTTCAGCGGTCGCCAGTTGATTGCGTGAGACACCGCTGGATGAACCGAATGACGTTCCGAAGCCTCGATGTTGAATCGTCGTAGGCCTGCAGGGCACGCGTGATGTCATGAGGGGTTGCCAGTGAAACTTTGCCGTAAATCCTTGGGGACGAAAGAGAGGTCGACGAAACACGGGATTCGCCGCTCGTAGACCGACCTGCGTCAGTCCGGTGACCAGGAGCCGACAGTCTGATGGTGCAGACGTGGTGGACAGAGAGGGAATGACAGGAAGCGATGAGATGGTCGAATTCTGAAGAAATTCGGGCAGAAGAGCCAATGATGGCTTGACTGCGCCATCGCGAATGGGCGACGAATCGGACACCGTCTTGAGTTGCGATAATTGTCGAACCGGATGCGTCGCTGCCCTCCATGGAGCCGTCAGCGTTTTCGCGACAGAGGGCCACGCCTCTGAGACGGTTGACGCCATGCTCTGGAGGTTCGCGAGGTCAGCCGGGCATGCCTCGTATTTCTTCTTCTTCTTCTTCTTCTTCTTTTTGTATGCAAAACAGATGCAGATGGGCGGAAAAACAGATCGACTTACCGGCATCCCGTGGAAAGCCATCGCCAGGACGTAGACCGCGACAGGCGAGGCGCACGGCGATGAATGCGTGGTGCAAGAAGTACGTATGTTGATGGCGAGATGGCGAGATGGCGAGATGCGAGGGTGGGAACCGTAACCGCAGGACTAGGAACACGGTCAACGGTTCAAACCGCCGCCTTTCGCCAGCCAGGCAGGTGGGCCGAATCTCGGATCCGTTGGCGTCAGCCGTCCCGAGGTACCTAGATGATCACTTGAGGTACTTAAGCCCGCACTTTATGTGTCGTGACTAGCCAGTACCTGCACGTCTGTGCACGAGTAGCGAGTACTTTGCTGCCTAGCACGAGGCTGAACCAGCAGACCGCGTAATCGATCCACATGGGACGCCAAACTTGTGTGAGCAGTCACGACTCACTGCCCTTCAGTTGTAGACAATTTACGGGATGAGTCGGTTAACAATGATGTCTGCATTTACTTGTCCACCGATTGGCCACTAGATACCCTTTCTGATCTCAATACCAAAGTAAGGAGGTAGGTAAGTACCTACCTTCCTGCTAAAGTCCATCGTAGAGTGGCAGAATGAATCGTGTGCATGGGGAGGGCATCATTAGTCATCACCCGGCTGCCCGTTCAGCACGACGTGAATGGAAGCACATGGAACGTGGAACTGCAATGTTGTCACATCACGCCATGAGCCTCGCTCGAGGATCATGGCCCGTTCACGGCCCGTTCACAGGCATTGGTCCTTTCCTTTCCAGCAAGTCAAGAGAAAGGCAAGGCGAGGCGAGGCACAAATTAACAAACCCGCCATTGTCTACTGCACGGTGCGTGAGCGCACGACAAAAACTCTCCAGAGCCACAATCGCACATATCCAGAACGGCCGGAAACGCGGTTCCTGTACAACGCCGCCATGGAATATCACCATACGACTTGAACTACTTTGGACTGTTGGATCTCGAATCTCGACGTGACGTGCCGAGACGACATTTGCAGCTGATCCCAGCACAACGGCATGTGCCACTGACCCCTTGCGGCTGGCAAGCCCTGCATTCCAAGTGGAAGAAATCGAGCAACGCATTCAGCTTGAGGGACGTTCATGAACAAGTCGACGAAATACCACATCGTGCACTGCGTCGGCTACAGAGTCCGTGCCGAGCAAAGCACGATTTTGGGACTTCAATGCCCGCGAAACCTGGTCACCGGCCGTTAATTCCCAAAACTGGGCTTTCCCAGGAATTTGTCGGGGCCTCTGTCAGCACGCCTTACTCGCAGAGACAGCAAGCATATGACGGACCCAGATACCTAGTTGACACGAAAGGTGACGTACACGCACACCGAGTGTTGTCGTCGTCCGCTTTGCTTTGCATGCAACAACGCGCGGGGGCGGACACTTTCAGCTGTGAAGAATACATGTGGGTTGCGTGTAAGCCGACATCACACGGCCTGCAACTTCACGCATTCATTGTATATAGTTTGTTGCGAGCGAGTACCCCGTCTATGGCGAGACCATGTAATGCTTTTTCTGCGTCCTTATTCCCGCTTGAGCCATCTTACCAGCTCCACGGTAAGCTGAAGACGCCATGCGTACCATCTCTCGCTGGGGCATGTAGATCCTCGAGAAGAAAATAAAGCAGCCCTCGCGCACAGTCGCAGATCCGGGCGTAGGTAGCGTACCCTGTGTGGTGAAGGGCGCCTGGTGTTTCGGACGAATGCTTGAGACTGCGGCTTTGAGTTGATCCAAACAAGCTCCATGTGATGTCTTTGTGTGAGGGCAAAATACTTGGGCAGCGGCTTGTCTGGAGACGCCTTTCCAGGGGTTTTGTTGCTGCTCAACCCAAGCGCAGTCAGTGCTCACTGCTCTTCTCTTTGACCCAGTACCTTGAGCTGAACCACTCCACGTATTTGTTAGCAAAAGATTATATACATGCTCCCGCAGTATGATCCACGTCGGTTGCCAGAACGGGGCTCGCGCCGCCCCAGCATTTCCCTTTTGGTGCCGAAAAGGCTGTTCCTCCGTACCTATCCATCCTTATACAGCAAGGTATCAGAGGCGGACTGAATAGATTGTAATCGGCGATGAAAGAAACGTGGATGAGTACGACGGCGGAGCGCTCTCGGCATCACGGAGAGTATTGACCAAGCCCGTCTGCTGGGACTCTAACCTCTGCGCAAAAAGTCAAGCCCTCTGAGAATAGATAAATCAGATGGCTAACATGGTAGCTATATGCGTCATTATTGTCCAAATCCCACCAGAGAGTGTAGACTCTGTCCTGTTCTTATACACATGTACATAATCAACAGCTGCTCTTCTCCCACCGGGTCCTCAACAGATACAACGCCCAACACGCCCCTAGCCAACACAACCATCCCTCATCCATACCAGAAAAGCTGATCACCTACCTCACCGTCTGCCGTATGGTACCCCAAGGAGCAAAGCAGGCCAGCTCCACGATACCCACACACAAGACACAAAATCCAGTGCTTAAAATTATACCCCCCCCCCCCCCCCGGCCCCCGAATTCCCAGTACCCAACCACCAACTCGTCCGGATCTCGATACGGACCACCAAAGTATGTATAATACTGTGTTATATATATATATATATATATAAAGCCTTACTTTGAACAGTAAAGAAATAAAACTAAATCTATGTAACGCCTAGCTTACTATCTGACCCCTTCCATCCTTCTCCGCCGTAACGGCGACAACTATCCGTCTACCTCGAGAACTCGAATGATCTACGTCACCACGTCCCGTCCCAAGTGGTACCACAACCAAATCACCAAATCACCCGCTCGAATCGATCCCCCGCTCCCATCCCCTCTCCTGCCTTTCATTCTATACGTGAATCCAAAGACCGAAATCGGAACACCCACTCCTCACCCCAATAACCAAAACCAACGGGATTTCCGCCTTCTTCTCCCTACAAGAAGGTGGAGAGCAAAATATCGATGGCATCATCTTTGCACCGAAGTGGTAGTCCCGATGAAATGGGATATTGGAAATTGTCTCCATGTTCTCACGTATTGGAGGCTGTGTTTTATTTTATTTTCGTAGTATCTTATAAGTACTTATTCTTTCCATATCCTGCCTCCTATTTTGTTTCCTGGGGTTTCTTTTTCTTTTCTTTTTTTTTAAAAAAAATATTCTTCATTCGTCCTCCATCTTTTTCAATCTCCCTTCTTCCTCTTTTTCTCAGCCTCGCTTCCACGGAAGCCGCTACACCACAACCTCTATCCTCATCCCAGTCCATCCGTGTCCAGCCTATCTATTGTGCGGAGTGTAAGAGGGGTGTACCGCGCTAATTAATGTGGTGTGCTCACATCCGTCTTCTTGTGCGATGCTATCCTCATCCAGTCATCCTCATCTATTCCACCCTCATCTTCATCCCCCAAACCACCACCATTCCGTCTCTTCATCATCATCTTCTTCACCATCATCACCATTCATCATCACCATACCCATTCATCCCCTCCCCTACCTACCAGCACACTTTCCACAACCCAGTAACACCAGCACGGAACCTACCCCTCCACCATGCCCTCCGCAAGGCACACAAATCGTTATCCAGGACGGCCCCCTGCCCGTGGTATTTGTGCGAGGGAAACACCATGTAAAAGGTATTCTTATAAATGGGGAATGAGTACATAACCAGACTGTGATGGTTTGTGTGTGGCGAAGGGCTTGTTTTTTGGTAGGTATTTTTGTTTTCAGTCAATGAAAAGGAAAATGGCAAAGAAAGAAAAGAAGAGAAAAGAGAGGGCGAGAAAAAGAGACAGACGAACAGACAGAGAAAGAGAGAGCGTGAGGGATAAAGACGAAGAAAATCAAGGAAGAATGACAAGTCACACTCAAAAACAGTCGCATAAAACCTGATCACGCGCAACATGTAAAATCTCAGTGAATAGAATTCATCAATCCATTAAACACACATCCTATCTTTACACCATCATACACGTTATACAACTCTCATATCTCATCCAGCCTGTCATAATTGACAATAGTTTGAACACCCTTCTCTATAATCGTCATAAGTCTTTTGTGCCATTAGTTTGATTCGTGGCTTTCTAAATCCTCAAACGTGCAGGAAAAGAACAAGAGAAAGGAACCTGAAACGCTACATCGTAGACAACAGGATTAATCCCTGGCAAGAAAACCCATGCAAGAATATACAGAACTGATAAAAAGGTCGAAAAAAAAAAGAGAATCAAGAAACAAACCATGGTCCTGTATGTCCCAAGTGGTATATCTGGCCCAATAAAAGTGCGTAGGTTGATTTTTTTGCCATTCCGAAGAAAAAAAAAAAAAGACAAAATAATACAGATGAGGAAGTAAAAAAAAGGCTCAGTAAACAAAAAAAAAAGTTCAGTGTATGTGGTATCAAGATGGAAAAGAAAGATGGCAACAACGTTCCCGGACTCGCGATCGTTCACAACGTCTCTATCCGAGAGTTTGGTAGCTGTATGTTGACTTCTCCAAATTCAATCTTGTTGCCCGGGTAAATGTCGTAGACTCCCGTTCCAAAAGCAGGTATTTGTCCAATAGTGGTGACCTCAACGGAGGGCTGATATTGGTATCCCCAGTCACCATAATTGGGCGCCGCAGTAGGCTGGTGGGTGTAGAGCTGGTCTGGCATGGTCGGACTGTGTCCGGACATGGGCGAAAAGCTGGTCGGGCTGCTACTCAAGGGCGGCATGCTGCCAGCATGATACGGCACCTCAATCGATCTTTCAACGTGTTGACGTGGGATGTGGTAGGGTGCAGGTACGCTCGTGTTCATCGTAGCAATACCAGGGTTATTCTGGTCAACAACATAGTATGGTTGATTTGGCATGCCGGCAGGGTGCTGCATCATGTGCATGTTGGATTCGGGACGATGAAAATCGTGAACTTCGGTAGGAACGCCGAGTTGTTGGACCATCTGGTGGCCCGCACCGAAAGGTGACATTTGGTGGCCAAAATCGGCAAATGTGGCAGCTCGATGCATTGGCTGACTGTGAGCCATTGCGGGATGAACAATAGGGCCTGGACCGGACATCGACCAGGTCATGGTTGTGTGATCAGGAGTGAGTGGCGACTCGCCCATGTCTGATTCTGAGGTGCAATCGTCGAGGATATCATTGGGGTGAAGTCCTCGGTGGTGAGACCTCCTTTGATGTTTCACCATGGTGGTCTTTCGACAAAAGCTGTTTCCAAACTCGTGTTAGTCTCGGAACGCGGACACTGGTTGCGATCCCACAGCCCACTACGTACCTCTTCAGACATCCATCGTGTGCACACTTGTAGGGGCGCTTGCCCGTGTGAATACGTCGATGGCGCGCGAGAGACGATGACTGGTAAGCAATGTTAGTCAATGCTGAAAAAGAAGAAGAAGAAAACAACGCGAGGCGGATCGCTCTTACGTCTGAGAAACGCTTTCCACAGCCGATATGTTGACACTGGTGAGGTTTCTCGCCAGTGTGAGTTCGAATGTGAACAGTCAGGGCACTCCGCTGAATAAAGCTCTTGCCGCAGCCAGGAGTAGTGCAGGTATAGGGTCTCTCGTTTGTGTGAATTCGATAGTGTCGTTGCAAATCTGACTTGCGATTGAAACTCTGTAGCGAGATTGTTAACTTTTGCGCCACGACACAGCTACACAGTCGTGATGTCGTCTTTGCCGTACCTTATTGCAAGAATCCCAGTCACACTGGAACGGCCGGGTAGAAGGCTCGTATTCCACCAGCTCGAGGAGCTCCATTGTGAATGTGTGTGAGTTATAAGTCGCGAAGAACAGATGGCAAATCGCCGATGGCAATGTAAGCTCGCTTTGACTTGTTATGTCTTAGACACAGCGATGAATGAGTGAGTGAGATAATGAATGAGACAGGATATCTCGGTGTGTATCAAGAGGAAGCGGGGAGCGTTGAAATAGAAGGATGAATCGAGTAATGGAAAGTGTTGGAAGGAGAAGACGGCTTTTGTATAAGATGTCTTTGTACAAAACGCCTGTGCCAGAAGAGTAGTTGGTTTGAATCACGACCTGATGATATCAAGGAGTAATAAATACCAAGGCGGCGATGGAGATGTTATATATGATCGGAGACTAATGTGCCAGGATGAGAAGAGTGGAAACGGAATAAAGGAGGGTGGAGACAAGAGGGGGGGTTGCGATAGGGGTAAAACTTCGTGAATCGTGATTTCTGACAGCAAGTAGCCAAGTAACCCAAGTATGCAGAGCTGAGAGCAAAGTTGGCTGGCTGTGGTTACGGCGGTTCCTTCGTCGCTAGCAGGAACCTAGCAGGACCGCCAAATCCAACATGCACCCCCCTGGTGTGTGTCTTCGACTTTGTGGGTAGACCGTGGGACCACGAGAGGGACTATGGGACTTTGCGGGCTGTGGGACTCAAGCGACGCTCGGGCGTGAAGGTCGAACAACCTGGTATACTGTGTCTGCTACACGAATCGGCTAGATCAATGGCAAGGCCAGATGCTGGGAAAGAAGGGTTTTCGGAGGTTGCGCAGAGATTAGGTCCCCTGCCAACTGAGCAACTGAAAGTTGACCGAGGATTGGGAGCCGACAGTCCATTGCCGCCGTCTCGGTACCGTCGCGCAAAAGCAAAGCCAACGGCCAAATCGAACCCTGGGTCCTGTTTCGCTGTTCCAACAGGTGCCAACAGAAAATGATGCATCTTTGCAGCCCATGGGCTCGCCGTCTTCTCTCTGTGATTTGTCGTGGGCGTTGAAGAGGGAGTTGTCGGCGATGCCCGAAACAGTTCCAAGCAACACGTGGCTGGCTTGAGAAATTCGAACGCCCTTCTCGTGGCGGATGTCCGTAAGTGGAAATACAGAGCGGTAGCCACAAAGTAATTGGGGAATGGGTGTCGAGGCCTCATCTTCTTTCTCCCCTTCCAAACGCGTGGAGATTGCCTCGAGGCCGTCGTGTGCTCTTCCATTGGTTGAACGTGACGGGAAGTCGACCAAGAAGGTGTCGGCCAGTCCATGTCTCCAAGGCCTCCGAGGCTCCCAGGACGCCGCCAGCCGACCACCAAGAGGGGCGGCTGCGGCGAGGACGGGGATGTGGATGCGGATGTGGATGCGGATGTGGATGCGGATGTGGATGCGGATGTGGATGTGGGTAGGTGAGAAGAACGATGTGGCTGCAAACAATCCTTTCAACGCGATGGCGGTCCCAAGCAATCCAGCGGCTGACTGACTGACTGACTCGAGACGAGGATTCCCGCTCTCGACTATCGCGGCGCTAGCAGGAGCGCTAGCACGAGAAACGAAGAAACGACCAGACGCGTTAGAGGAGAAGAGCCTATTGGGAAGAGGATCAAGACAGGCCTGGGGAGAAGTCCGATCCAGCACAGGTTATGACGAATAATGCAGCAAGCAAATGTTGCGATATACAATCTGCAGATTCCAGGGCTCCCGACTTCCGAGTGCGGTACGTACTACGGATTGAGCCTTGAGGTGTGGGCCCCCTTGTGTTTTTTTTTTGGGGGGGGGGGGAGAAAGGAAGGGAAGGAGCGTCCTCCATGTTGCTTGTTCGGGAGGACAGGCCATGGGGCCCTGTAATTGTGCAGCCACGGGAAGCTTATTACCGGCATTCGTGGGTTGAATCGGGGCTGCGGGAGCCGGCAGTCCGCACCAGCCAGCAAGAGGCATCAAGAGGCATCAGGAGGCATCAAGAGCCAGCAAGAGCCTTGTGCACGCCATGTGCATGTCTCACGTCTTATGCATAACCTTTGTCCATGCCATAGCCCGACACAGACAGGACGTTAGGAGACAAGAAAGACGTTGACGGTTAGGGGGGCTTGCTGCAGGGCCACTTCCCGATTGCAGGGGCAGGCCTGGGGGAAGGAGCCGGGGAGGTGTGCGGTTGTCGTCAACGGCATGAATGTTTCTTGACTAAACTGACGATTGGTTACAGGTGGGCGACAGGTGGGCGGCAGGTGGCGGCAGGTGGCGGAAGGTGGGCAGTGGCCAGTGGCCAGTGAGCGCTGGGCAGGCACGTCAGCAGGCTCGCAGCAGCAATGAGCATCAGGTCTCCAGACTCCAGGCCTCCCGCTGCTGCTCCCCCTTGGAGTGGCTCAAGGTACCGAGCAATCGGGAAAGAACAGGGTACAGGGGAGACGCCACACCCCGGCGACGGGGTTGACCACTTAGCAGGGCAGGCGCGGGTGGGTGGAGGCTGTGGCCGGGGGGGGGGGGGGGAGGGGGGGGACCTCATCGGTCGGCGATGACTTGCTGGAGCTCCCCAGGGAATCCTACTGGACCGGATTGGGGCTGACGTTTTGGATTTTGAACCACCGTCGGCCTACTTGGGTCCGGTCTGGTCTGTCCTGTCCTGTTCTGGGCTGGGCTGGTCCCAGCCTGGCAGTACCTACCTAGTAGGCAAGTACGGCAAGTACGTACCTACCTACTACACCAGCGCCTGCCAAGCTGCTCTGGAGTCTGGAATCTGTAGCCGCCGCCTGGGCGTCGCCGCTGTTCTGGCCCGGGGTCGCCATCATTGATTGTTCAATGATGCAGAGAATTAGCTTAGGTCTGGTCCGCTCTGTACTGTTCTGGCCTGGCTTGGCCGGTCTAAGGGAGACCCGATCTGATGTAATGACTGAACTACAAGCACCTGGCAAGTCTCGATGCCTCAACAGGTTTTTTTTAGGCGCGGTCATCGAATGGACATGGGTGCATGTAGTCTGGTGCCTCGTCAACAAGCAGCACTACGATCCCCGTGTGCGGACGTCCGGCAGCCATCATGTGTCGGCGGAAAATGATGCTGTTTTCATGCAGACCAGAAGCGAATTTGTGCTTTTCTTTTTATTTCTTTTTATTTCTGTTTTTCTTTTTATTCCTTTATTTCTTTTTTTTTTCACACGTGCATATGCAGGGTGCTCAACATTGGGAAAAATCAGCACATCGCAAAATACAAGCTACATCAACCAACTATATCGAGTGCGAGATTCACTGACTGGAATGGCATACAAGCTGCTTCTATCGGACGTCACCGAGTAGATGCGATCACTAAATCGAGGCGCTACCATGTACGTGTTTATGTTTGTCCTCGATGATTTGGAGTCGGGGCCGGTTAACCCTTCGCGGACTAATAAACCCCCGTCAGGATTCGGGACCCAGTCACGACTGACCAGGGCCAATCAAGGGTCATTTCAACTTACCTAGTCTGTCGAGTGTCCACCTTGTCCACATCGCCAATTCTCGGCCGACCGCAACGGAGCTGGATACGAAATAATGCAGTTCACGACGCTTCACCCAACCATGGTCATCCGTGAAGACGAAGACGGTCTCTTTCCTTTCTTTCCGTTGATTTTCGTTAAGCTTTTATGTTAGTATATGTGCTGACAGTGGAGGAATGATAAGGAAGTAGCTTTTTCTTACTGTGATATTTCTTTTCTTTCTTTCTCTTCGTCCTTCTGCCTCACTCTGTCTGCTCTCTCTCTCTCTCTCTCTTTTATTTTTTTTTATTTTTTTCTTTTTTCTTCGCTTCGCCTTTCCCCTTTCAATTTGGCCGTTCCTGCCTTGAGTTGAGAATCTCCGAAAGTGACGCAGGTGCAATGGAACTCAGAATTCAGGGAAGGAGAAAGGACAAAAGAAAAACCACCGCCGAAGTGGGAGAGGTCCATTTTGGGAGGAAGGAAGCATCGGCAGTGAGCGCGGCAAAGCAACGCAACCCAGTGCAGCGCAGCGCAAGGCGAGGTTAGGCGAGGCAAGGCAGGCAAGTGGGGCCAATGGCAGGCTCATCAGATGCCAACATTCGAATACACACACGGTGCCTTTCTGCCCACCCGGCCGTTTTGTGCAACTCCGTCGTGAACTGCGAAGCAGGGTCAGCCTACCTGGATCGGAAGACTGGACCTAGCCTTCGAGGAATCGACAAAACAAACGCTGCGTTCCCGTTGCCATACTGGGTCAAGCTGATTGACTAACTCGATTCGCACCGAGTTTTATACAGACTACCTTGCGTTCATCACGGCAGGACTCTGATCCTTCAGGAGAAGCCCACGCGGCGTACAGATGTACAATCTGCCGGTGCCTTGCCCTACGCATGAACGACAGAGCATACAATACAAGACCAATAGTCTTCAGGTGGTGCTAAGTCTTGTCTGCCGTCAACTGGTCCTCCGCCATGGCGGGTTCCTCCAGATGCTAGCCTGGCCGTTCTATCCAGGTATCTGGTTGAGGTGGGCAAACAAGAAGCTATTGGCCGGGGCACCGGGGCTGTGTTTGTTTCGCTAGCAAAAAAAATCGCCGAAGGATTACTCTTTTGTTTTCGCCCGGCTGCGATTCCTACTCACGGCTCTTGCCTTCGTGACTCGCGACTCGCGACTCGCGTGGCAACGGGTCAATTTGTTTGTTGGATTAATTTTCCAACGTGGGCCTGGCATGCTTAGCTTCATTGTCCTGAATCCGCCAGCCAGGAGAAATTATGGACTGGCGCGACTGGCTCGATCCGACTTCTGTTATATTTTTTTTTCTACTTTTTTTTAAGGGTTTTTTTTTTTTTTTGTTCAAAAAGAATCATTTTTTCATGCAACCTACTATAACTCACTCGTTCCCACATTTTATACGCCACAAACCCTGGTCCGGCCGCCACATGTCCCGAGGACTTGGCTCGGCTCATTCTAGACCGCGCCGTCTCGGCCGCCAGAACCTCAAATGAGACCTTGGGTAGTCGTACTGGTCAAAGCCTAACGGCCTTGTTGACTGGGGAACAGGGTGAGAAAGGGTATGTATGTAATTTATGGAGTGCGTTTATTTACCATCACTACGGCTAAAGTGCAGTACGGCTAAAGAAAAAAAAAAGAAAAGAAAAGAAAGAACTTGCAGCGTTATATTGGTGGCGCGACAGCTGCAGCATTGGGGCATGTGTTTTTTTTTTTTTTTTTTTTTTTTTTTTTTTTTTTTTGTTGTGTTTCTCTCGCAACGACGGTTGGTTGTGTCAGAGTGACTACGTCCTTCACCGCCATGATGCACTCTGGTCCGTCTGTTTTTCCGGCATGATTGAAAATGCTATTGCTGCATTCTACACGTGCAGCGTGCCAACTCCCAAATTACCATCTACCAATTGCCCACCGCCTGCCACCCAACAGCGCTGCGACGTATCCCCTTAGGCGTGCGAAGGCGCCCAAGAGGTCCCGGTCTCCACACCTGAGCGAGTACGAACCAGATACATCAAATACACCTGATTTATAGTAGTATAATGTATTTCTTAGTAACGCCAGAAGTCCCTGGTACTTCTTTGTCCATGGTATACCACACAGATTAGAGTATACAGTACTTGGCCCTGACGTAATTGGTTCTCTAGCGCTTCAGTGACCTCTGTGGCGCCTCCGCACACCTAAGGGGATACCACCAAACACGAAGGGGAAAATAATTAGCGTACCGTACAAGTCGATGGTCCCTCTTTAGCAGTAGCGGGCCCCCCCCTCCCCGCTAACCCCATTAAACAACGTTGAATGGACCTCGGAAGGAGCGCTGGTCGAAGTGGGTCTCGCAGCTCCGGCTGTTTCTGCATCTACCGAGCGTTGCTTCCGAGCGTGTGCTCGTGAAAAGAAGCTTGGGCCTTCAAGGGCTGGACCCGTTTTCCCCGGGAGATTTTGAAACGATTAGCCCCGCGCTTTGGGCGATGAGAACATTGGAAGCTTACATAGACCGGTTGGCGAAGGAATTGATTGGATCATGGTGGCATCGCTGGGTGAGTTGGCCGAGTCTCCTGATTTTTCTTTTTCTTTTTTTTTTCCCTTGTGTCCATCAAGATTAAGATTTCCAAACGGTAATGCAAAAAGAAGAAAATAAAAAAATAAAAGCGACATTGAAATAAAGGTACCATGCAACATTGCAAGGGATGGAATATTGCGGGTTGGCCTGGCCTGGCTTGGCTTGGCCTGGCCTGGCCTGGCCTGACCTGGCCGCAGAACTAGATCATTTTCACCCGCAGATTTGCCCGTCATGTCACACAGAGATTGACAGCTGTGATTACTCGCAGACATGCGTCGGTGGGAGCCAGGAAAATATGCATGCATGCACACATCACCATGCACACATCACCATGCACACATCACCATGCAGTGGGACGACTTGCACAAGTCTGGGACCGGGCACACATACACAATCACACACATACAGCAGGACATGTCCACTGGTGTCTGGTGCATAATTTCATGTCGGTTCCGTGCCAATGCCTGCGAGTCCTATGTACATACAGCTCAACTGAGGTTGAATGCCTGCACGGGCATCTGTTCCGCCTCCGGAACCCCGGGCGATCCCAGGGCTCCTCTGCCGAATCGGGCCCCTCGAATGAATCCCAGCCTCGATCAAATGATCCATCCTTGATCCTTTCCCCAGCAGATCCTGGCAGGCTGGCGGCATCAAAGCGGGCATCGACTTGGCGCAGACCCCACTTATTCCCGTCCGTGGGCCCCGCTAAAGTCGCCGCAGCAAATTACGAGGTTCCTGGCCTTGATTCCATTGCCTAGAACGGTAATGTTGATGTACAACTGCAACAACGGGTGTAGATGGTTCTGTAACAGGTTTTTTTTTTCTCATGTTCCTTCTTTTCTTTCTCTTTCTCTTTTTTTTTTTTTTTTTTTCCGATTTCGATTTTTTCCCTTGTGGTCTCGTCCTTCTTTCGACTTCACGCAGCACAAACAACGTTCCACACCTGCAAAACTATACCCCAAAGTGTGTCCCTGCATCGCCTTTTTCTGGCGTGCTGTTCATGGGCAGCCCGGGAAAGGGATCGCCCCTCCATTCGCCGTGCTCTCCGGTTGCGTCCTTTTTTTGGGTATTTTGTCTTTTCTTTTCTTTTTTTTTTTTTTTTTTTTTTTTTTTTTTTTTTTTTTTTTT
>SRPU01000303.1:0-22927 GCA_018360185.1 Claviceps lovelessii | reverse complement strand
TGCAGAGCAGTGGACCTGTGGGTGCACGCTTACTGAGCCCACTACCTTAGTAAGCTGTGCTCTACAGCACTCACCTCAGTTATTTCTAATAGAGACTACTAATTTCCCTTATAAGCTTAGTGTTAAAAGCTTCCTAAAGCTCTTAGCTAATTACTAATATTAACTCCTTCTATATAGTTATTATAATCTATTGCGGTAGACGGCTATATTAGCTCTTTCACTAGCAGATTACTAAATTCTTGCTATATTAGCCGTGCTTAAGGGTCTAATAATGTTAGCCGTTGTTAGAGAACCTTAATAAATTCATTGCCTTTATAAACTATGGAAATAAATAGCATAAGTGCGTTATCTTTCTAAGCAATATTATTAACCTAAGGCATTAAAAAACAGAATTAGTATATATATTATATATTTTATTAGGTTAGTTAGACCCTTACCTAACCCTTATAACTAGGAATAGTATAAATATAGCTATAAAGCTAGCAAATCCCTTATTTATCTACCTTTTTTGCTTTAATAAATAAACGTAGCACACTACTATTAATATAAGCTATGCTAGTGGCTCTATAGCCTAGCTGCTAAAGAGTAATAAAGAGGTTCCCTATAGAAAAGAGATTATTAATAATAATATAATAATTAGCTTATAGCAGCTATTTTACTAGTGCTATAACTATACACTGCATAGGATTTAATTTAGGCATCTAAATAGGAACTTTCCTTTGCTTCTTTAGCCGCTATCTTTAAGAGCGAGGCTAAGAGCCGAATTTTCGCGTAGGAGAGTGCATTATTTACTATAGAAAATAACCTTATTTAGTAAGAATCTAGAGTTTAAAGCCTATTAGCATTAGTTTTGTTTTTATTATTATAGTCTTGCAAGACCTTTCTATATATAGTGTAATTCCCTTATTAATAGATATAAAAAGGCTAGGCTTCTATAGTTTTATTAATGCTTTCTATATTATATAAGACCACTAAGAGACAATAAAAAAACAGTAAGAAATTAATAAGCTAGATAACCTGTAAGGCCGGAGGCAAATTCCTTATTAAAGCTAATAAAAGCAGTTAAAGGTTATAAATTAAAGGAAAGGATATACTAAGTGAAGCTCCTCTAGCAGGCTAGCTTTCTAATATTCTTTAAACCTTGTTTCTATATGAATTCCTATATAAATTAGGATTCTAAGCTAAAGATAGACTTCTTTAACAGTGGTTAGCCTCTATGCCTACCCTTGTAAGTATTTTTGCATTAGCTATATGATTTAGGGATCTAAATTCGTGTATTTTACCTATTCCTGCACTAAGGAAATAGGTATAAACTCCTAGAAAAGAGCTAATGGCGATAATAGAAGCTATATAATAGAAGGCTCCTAGGGTTTTAGTTAAAAAGGTCAGAATTTGTTAGCTTCCCTTATAGGGTTATAGAAAGGTTAAAAAGTGCCTATATTAGTAGGATGCTCTTAAAGGCAGTGTTTATTAGTGTAGGCTAATAGCTCTAGGTTAAAAAGGTTCTCTAAAATATTACTTTCATTGCTCTCAGAAGACATCGCGAAATAATTTGTATGACGATACCACCTAACCGGTTTTTTTGGGGAATACTAAGGGGCTAAGAGGTACCTAGTATGTATCGGGCAGGTGTGGGTCCCGTGACCTGGTTGGCGCCTTACCGCACCCAAAGGGATAGGCTGGCCGCCCCTCCGAGTGACCGGCCAGCGCACAAATGCCAGCTGTCGAACAGGTGGTTCGTTCGCAGCTGGTTCGCAGCTGGCCGTGCCTGGACCCCACGCCAGAACGCCTCCACGCCAGAACGCCTCCACGCCAGAACGCCTCCACACCTCCAGTCCACAGTCACACCTCCACACGCCGTCGTCTGGTGCCACAGCGAAACCGTCGCCCTTGCGACTGGCGACTGGCGACTTTCCTCATTGATCCCTTCGCAGCTGATTTTAGGTTGCATGTCCGCCATCTGGTGGGACGGGACCCAGTCTCGTCGACATCTGGGTCGACATCTAACTGGACCCGGGTGGGGTGGACTGCCGAGCGAGGTATGGCGGCACGGCGGCACGGCCATTCAAATCCAAGAAAGTGAGACGCGCAGGTTGCCTAGTGCAGCCAAAAAAAAAAAAAAAAAAAAAAAAAAAAAAAACCTGCTGGGCGGCATGTTCGAGTACTACAGAGTACAGGTACTTGAATACTTGGCTGCCCCTTATGTTTCGCCCCCTGAATCCTCAGAGACGATTGTGTCCTGCTCGTCCAGGACTCGCGAGTTCATCGAGCGTCGATTCTCGAGGACGACCATACGAATCGAGTCCATCCCAAAATCGCAAAAAACGATAGACGTGTTGTCGTCGTCGTCGCCGTCCCCCCCGTCGAACACGAAATCCTGACCCTAATCAGCGCACGCCGCCTCAGCATTCATCGTTGATTTCGCAGCTGCAAAGCGCCCGTCTTCTGCTCACAATGGGCTCCTTTATCAGTTGGATCAACGAGAATGCACCGCCGGACCAGAACGCTGGCAGCAATGCCTCGGATGAGTCGAACAAGCCTCAATCCCTTTGGGGTACGTGAAGCCTGTGCCATGAACCTCAGAAACCTCTCAAGTTTCCACCTCCCTTTGCGATACGCTAAATGCTGACGACTTTCGCTACAGGCATGATCTTGACCCTTGGACCCGTGCTCTTGATATCCCTGGTCTGGATCGTTCTGTTCTTGATATTCAGAAGATCTCAGCGGCGGTTTTATGCGCCGCGTACATACATAGGTGGTAGAAGGTGCGTGATGATGCATCGCTTGGCAGCAGCTTACCACCTACCATGAAAGCGAGGATCCGACAAAGCTAACGGCCGATTTTTTTTTTTTTCCTTCTCCTGCATTCTAGTGAACGAAGTCCAGAGATGCCCGGTGGATTTTTCAATTGGTTTGGTTCATTTTGGAAGATCCCTGATGCCTATGCGCTCACCCATCAGACGCTCGACGCCTACTTGTTTCTGCGATACCTCAAGATCTGTACCATCATCTGCTTGGTGAGCTTGTTCATCACATGGCCCATCTTGTTTCCGATCAACGCCACAGGTGAAGGTCTCGGAAACCAGCTTGATATCCTGTCATTCGGCAACGTCAACGTGGATAAGAAGCCCAACTACTTCTACGCCCATTGCTTCGTGGCCTGGGTTGTCTATGGCTTCCTCCTGTACATGATCACCCGCGAGTGCATCTACTACATCAATTTGCGACAGGCCTATCTGTTGACCCCTCACTATGCCAAACGTATCTCTGCTCGGACTGTTCTCTTCACCTCGGTTCCCCAGGAGTACTTGGATGAGGCCAAGGTTCGTCAGATGTTCAACAATGCGGTCAAGAATGTGTGGGTTGCCGGCAACACCAAGGAGCTGGACAAGCAGGTGGAAGAGCGTGACAAGGTTGCCATGAAGCTCGAGGGTGCCGAGGTCAAATTGATTGTTGCCGTGAACAAGGCTCGAGCCAAGGCTCTGAAGAAGGGCGGCAACGACGGCGGCGATGCTGCGCAGGATGCCGAAACCGCAGATGTCATCTCTCGATGGGTGCCCGACAAGAAGCGCCCGTCTCACCGCCTCGGCTTCCTCGGCCTGTTTGGCAAAAAGGTTGATACCATTGAATGGGGTCGAGCCGAGTTGGAAAAGAGCATTCCCGAAATCGAGAAGGCGCAAATCGAATGGAAGCAAAATGGCAACTACACCAAGGTCGGCTCCCTCTTTGTCGAATTCCACACGCAAGCCGACGCACAGGCTGCCTACCAGGTCATCACGCATCACCAAGCCCTCCACATGAGCCCCAAGGCCATTGGTGTCAAGCCGCAGGATGTCATTTGGAAGAACCTGTCCATTCCGTGGTGGCAACTCATTCTGCGTCGTTATGCCGTTTACGCCATCATTGCCGCCATGATCATATTCTGGGCCATTCCCGTCGCTGTTGTCGCCATCATTTCCAAGGTTTCTTTTCTGCAAACTCTTCCTGGTCTCACCTGGATTGCGAGCATTCCCGAGGTACGTTTTTGCCATTTGCTGTTTTCTGTTACTGTTGCATGTTACCATGCATCCTGACCTTGTTGGGGCTCTCTTGTCTCTGACGCCCGTGTGCCATTAGAAAATCTTGGGCTTCATTTCCGGACTGCTGCCATCCGTTGCTATCGCCATCTTGATGTCTCTTGTTCCCGTGATCATGCGCGCGCTAGCCAAGGTCGCCGGCTGCAGGACCAACAGCGAGGCTGAGTTGTATACTCAAAATTCGTACTTTGTCTTCCAGATTGTGCAAGTCTTTCTGTGGCGCTCCATTGCAGATGCCGCAACGGGCGCCATCATCAAGATTGCTCAGAACCCTACCATGGTCTTCTCTCTCCTGGGATCCACCTTGCCGTCGACGTCCAACTTTTACATTTCTTATTTCATCGTCCAGGGTATCACCATTGCTACCAGCACTGTGACGCAGGTGGTTGGGTTGTTCATCTTCCGAATCCTGTACAAGTTCCTCGCCAGCACGCCTCGCGCCAAGTATACAAAATGGACTACATTGTCTGCCATTCTCTGGGGCAGCTTGCTTCCCGTCTATACCAACATGGTTTGCATTAGTAAGTTGAGCGCTCTCCCCCCCTGGGAACGTCCTTTTATCAGTTGAAAGAAAAAAGTGAAGAAAGACAAAGCGAAGACGAATGGAAAGTAGAGCAGAACAAAAAGAAAGAATTGTCTTGCTGATGTAAACCCCCCCCCCCCTGGGCTTTAGGCATCATCTATTCCGTCATCGCTCCTCTCGTCCTATTCTGGTCGACCTTGGGATTGTTCCTCTTCTACCTCGCCTTCCGATACAACATCTTGTTCGTGTCGGACACGGCGGTAGATACCCAGGGTCTCATCTATCCACGTGCCCTGAAGCAGCTGTTTACGGGCATCTATATTGGCGAGATTGTCATGATTGGACTATTCTCCGTCGTCAAGTCACCAGGTCCGGCCGTGTTGATGGCAGCGTTCCTTGTGTTTACGATTCTCTACCACATTACATTCAGTCGAAGCATCGGCCCTCTTCTGGACGGTTTGCCTAGAACGCTGGAGACCCAGGAAGCCATCTTCCAGGCCGAAGGCGAGGCTGCCGGTCGACTCGAATCTGGCAGCAAAGATGTCACCAACGGCGCCGCCCCCGGTGCCCCAGGCGCCAGCGGCGAGAAGGAAGTCGTCGACGGAAGCGACTACGGGGTCCAGAAGAAGAAGGGAAACATGTTTACCAGATTCTTCAAGCCCTGGCTATTTGCCGACTACGCCAGCCTCCGCCATATGGTTCCCCACGAGCACGACATCAATTTTGCCCAGCTGCAAAGCTCTGGCGAAGTCGCCGAGCGCGACGCCTACTTCCCTCCCTCGGTCAACAGCGAGCCGCCCCATCTCTGGGTTCCCGAAGATCCGCTCGGTGTGTCGAAGCACGAGATTGCGCTCACCAGCCGAGTGATTCCCATCAGCGACAAGGGAGCGCATCTGGACGAGAAGAATAATCCTACCTGGTCCGAGGACCTGACCAACGAGGAGAATCTTCCTCCTATTCATAACGAGAAGGCCTACTACTAAGCAGCAGAAAAGCAGCAGAGAGGGAGTGTGTGAGAGGGAGAGAGACAAGAAAAGAAAAGGAAAACGCATGGATAAAAAAAAAAAAAAAAACTGGACTTGATACCCCCGTACAGTTGGATAAATTGTGCTAGTCTAATGGTAGGATAAATCAGGAGAGTTGTGACGGGTGCCTAGAATGGTGAGATAGGAATGGACCGGTGTGTACAGTATTAAGATGAAGGAAGGAGTATTAGTCGAAGTGAGCACAGAGGGAGTAGTAATATCGTGTACGTGAGCCGCTGTCAAGATAGGACGAGAATGGCGTCAAAGACAAGGCACATGTCGTGCGTGACATGCTCGTTTTCGTCATTTGGGTATTATGAATCGCGAGTCTCGATTTCGGCGAATTGCCAATTTCAACAGCTGAAAACTCGTTGCTATTTTCCGTCGCAAGAGGTCTTTCAACATGTCACTCCGGGCAGCCTGGGCAGGCAGGACTTGTTGATGTTTTGCCGCGTATTCCTAACCGCGGTTTGAGACGTGTTGAAGGGATACTAGCGTTTGTGACAAACATGGTCACCCTTGACGTGTGTTTCTCTATGCATTGGGGCAGGGACTTGTTTTTGTCAAGGTGAATCATGGGTGGAAGCCAGGAGTTTGAACGTGAATCACGATAATGGAAGGCAGGGACAGAATAAGAAGGGGCAGGTCATGTACAGAAACACTTGCATGGGCCATGTCGAGACCACTGCCAAGAGCTAGGATCCATGCGAGTGCAGATGGTGTGCAGATGCAGATGCAGATGCAGGTCGGACTCGGCTTTCGGTGATGTTTTTTTTTTTTTTTTCTTTTCGAGGCTGTCTTGTGGTTTGTTGGATCTAGGGTAGGAAAAGCGGGGTGTGGGGGAGGGTGCAGATCCGCCGCCGTCTTTTTTCTTCTTCACCTTTCTTTTTGGCCTTTTGGCCATTTGGCTTTTCCGAAGCAGAGACCCATGCTTATGCACCGGTGGTGGGATACGATATGTATGTGTTTGCTGTTGATTTCGACGTCCTACCGGTCTGTATCTGACTGTCAGGACCATGCCGACTGACTCAGTCTCGTACAGTTGACTTCACAGACTCGACACACAAACTGCGTGGCATGGCATCATCATCGAACATGACCACTCGCCCGGTGACCCTGTTGACGTTGCACGCCCATGGTTCACGTCTCCCGCCTGCTGGTGTCACAGTGTCGAGGACGCAAACGGGTCGAGACATTGACGCTCCCACCACCGCCGCCGCCGGTCCGCCCGCCATGGCCATTTCCATGACATATAACATTGACATTGACCTCAAGTTCAGCCGGCCCAGTCGGCCAACGGCCGTGACACAGCATCGAGTGGTTGCCCTGGCAACCTGCATGACAATAACGACCCGCCCCGCCTGGCTCATGGCCCGTCCATTGTTTGTCACCCATCTCGTGACAGAGGGTAAAATATAATAGGAAAAAAAAAGGGGTTTAGTGGAACACTAAGTAGGTCGGCGAGTAGAGGAAAAACCACCTGCCGAATGCGATTACTGTGCCGACCGGCCTATCCGTCCGAGCGCCGGAGTTTGGGTAAATGCGTCGTTTCTCTCCCATGATGACCCTTGTCTAGCTGATGTTGTGCATCACCAGGTAGCAGGAGGGACAAGAAAGAAGACGAAGAAAAAAAATAAGAACGAAAGAAAGGTAAGAAAAAGGGAAGAAAAAAAAAGAAAATCAAAAAAATCACAATAATCAACATAAGCACCAGACAAGCACACACACACAATGCAAGGAAGACAAACGCCCCGCCTCCCCTCATGCGATTCTCAACTGCATGTCGCATCTATCACATTATCATCGGCTTCCTGACATCCCAGCATCCTGGCGACCCATGACAGGGGACGACATCCTAGCCAAGCCCATTTTTGCTTCGCCCGCGCCCCCCTCCCCCCCCAATCATGGCGTGAACCTTTTTTTTTTCTCCGCCAACGGACGTTGGGTCTTTTTTTTTATTATTGTTATGCTGTTTTGTATACTATAATCTTGTGTTATAGGTCGTGTTTTCTTTTCTTCTTCTTCTTCTTCTTCTTCTTCTTCTATCGGGTCTGAAGGGTCTGCCTGCAACCTTTTTTATTTTTTTTCTTGTTCATCATAGGACCGTTGCGAATACTTTGCGCACGAACGAACCTCGGAAAAAGAAAAACAAAACGAAGACACGACGGCGCTGATTGGTTTTATTTTGAAAGATATTTTTTGGAGATTTTCCTTGGTTGCGGTTTGTCAAGAAGAATCCTTTTCATCTTTCATGAGACTTTGTTTGTCTTGTCGGGTATAGAACGAGGCTGAGAGGAAGAAAGAAAAAAGGAGAAAGGGAAAAAAAGAAAGAATCAGACCGGAGAGAAGTTTAAAAAGAAGGAAAAAAAAAAGAATAAAAAAAGAACAAAAAAAAGAATAAAAAAAAGAACAAAAAAAAAAGAACAAAAAAAAAAAAAAAAAAAAAAAAGAACAAAAAAAAGAACAAAAAAAAAGAACAAAAAAAAACGACCTGCGCCGTATCCAAGTACCATCAAACGACTTCGAGTTCCACAACGAGGGACCGCGCAAACAAGCAAACAAGACCTTGTGTGAGGAAACCGCTCGTGGTAACATTGAAGCCGGGCTCGAGAGAAGCACCGACTCTACAACGTCTTCTTGTTGATTCATTCACCGTCTTCCCCCTTCACGGACAGAAGCACGTCCAGCCCGGCTGCAAGACCAAAGACTTTGGTTGGGCGGCCTCGCCCAGGATGCTTTGAGCCGACGCACGCAGCAAAGAGACAAAAGACATTGGTTTACTGCGATCGAGACGACGGACCAGCAGGATGCGCACAGGACCGAGGACACATGGACGAGCTGCCGCCGCCATCAGAGGCGTGTCGGTGACTCTCGGTCTCGCATCGGTCGCGATGCAGCAGCTCCCGACGGCGACGGCTCACGTCTTCCCGTATGTGCCGACGCAGATCCTCATGCCGGCGGCTTGCTGGAACGAACCAAGCTGCAACGGGGCAGACCTTGCCTATGTGTTTTCCCAGGCCGACAACGGGACGGTCCAGTTCTCCGCGCTCAACTACTCGAGCACAGTCGGGGGCGCCGAGTCACAGCTCGTGCGGCTGACGATGCAGCTGCCCTTTCTGCAGGACGAGCCCGCGACGACGGCGTTTGGCGCCGCGCGCGCGAGCGACGGGTCCGTCATGGTGTATTCGGGCCCGTGTGACGGCGCGACGGGTTCGGCGTCGGCGTCGGCGTCGGTCTGGGTCTACACGATATCCACGGCTGACGGCGAGAGCGTCGGCGCATGGAGCAGGAGGACCATGACGACCAAGACTTCGGCGGCGGCGGCGGCGACGACGACGACGACGACGGAGACAACGACATCAGACACGCCCCAGGATCCCGCAAGCGGTTGGCCTCGAGGACCGTCCTTCCTGGGCGGCGCCATCGCCTTCTCGACCAGACTGGCGCCGACCATGGACCAGCCGACCATGTATACGTACGGCGGCATGTGCAATGTGCCCGATGCCAACTCGACCGACTGGCAGTCGAGCGCCAACTACACCACCCAGATGATGAGGCTGGCGCCGCCGGTCACCGGCCTCAGCCGGGCCTCCAACACGGCCTACTCGGCCGGCGTCTCCTCCGCCGCGGCCGGTGGCCCTCGCACCCCGATCGCCGGCTTCACGCTGACCCAGCTGCCGGCCTCGACGACCAACATGTCGGGCTTGGTCACGCAGCAGGCCGGATTCGTCCTGCTGGGCGGGCACACGCAGCAGGCCTTTATCAACATGAGCACCGCCGCGGTGTGGAACCTGCCCGAGGAGTCGTGGTCGTATGTCGACGTCGCGGGGCCGGATTCGTCGACGGCCGGGCTGAACATGCGCGACGAGCACGGAAGCGAGCTGCTCGATCGAGCGGCCCTCGACCCGCACGTAGGCAGCCGGTCGGGCCACACAGCGGTGCTCGCCGAGGACGGCGCCTCCGTCATCGTCTTTGGCGGCTGGGTCGGCGACGTCAGCACGCCGGCCGAGCCGCAGCTCGTGGTCCTGCAGCTCAGCCAGACGTACTCGTCGTGGAAATGGGCCGTTCCGCGGGCCCAGCCCGGCGGAAACGGCGTCTACGGCCACGGAGCCGCCATGCTGCCGGGGAATGTCATGATGGTGTATGGCGGGTGGGAGACCTCGGCGCCGGGAGGAGGCGGCGGCACCACGGCGTCGAAACGACAGGCCTCGGCGTCGGGCGCGGACGGGGGCGTGAGGTCCCTGCGCTTCTTTAACGTGACGTCGTCGTCGTGGTCCAACTCGTATACGAATCCTGCGTCGGTGAAAGCTGCGGAGGCCGGTGGTGCCGGTGGTGCCGGTGTTGGGACCGGCAACAGTAACAGTAACAGCCATGACGTGCCATCAACCGGGAATGGTGATGGGACAGATGGTACCTCGAAACGGCGCAAGCATCTTGAGTTGGGACTGGGACTGGGACTCGGACTCGGATCGTTGGTGGCCGTCACGGCCGCGTTGTGTGTCTGGGCAGCACGGCGAAGGGAGCGCCGGCGCAAGAGGGACGAGGCCGTCCAGGCCATGGCGCAGGACGCGCAGTACTTTGGCCACGAGACGGACGAGATGATGGAGAGGGACGATGCGTATGCCTGGCACGCGAGATCCAAACTCCACGATGGGTACTCGGCCGGGCTGGCTGCCGGAGGCGGAGGAGGAGCAGGAGGAGCGTCGCTGGGATACGAAACACTCCGCGGCTTGAGAGCCTCTCTCGATGATGAAGACGACGATGGACCTTACCGCGTGGCCACCGCGATGCGCAAGCCAGCCTCGTCACGAGCCTCGTGGGGAGAAGGGGGAGGAGGAAGTGGTGGCGGCGGCGGCGGCAGTTACGCGCCGGCCGAGGCGCGCTTCAGTGCCTTTGTCTCGCCCCCCGGCCGGATTCATCCCATCATGGAAGACGACGAGGAGCCCGAGGATCGCCATGATGATGATGCTCACGGGCATGCGCGTGCGCTGTTTCGCGGACACCGGCGGCAGCCGTCGACGCCCACATCGGAGAGTTATTCGGATCCGTTCATGACGCCGACGGCGGCGACGGCATCAAAAACAACCACAACCACAACCACAATAACAGCGGCGACAGCGACAGCGACAGCAACGAAATCAACAATCAGAGCAACACCGGCCTCCCCGACGCCCCCATCGCAACCACACATGCCCTCGGCTGCGTCGAGCCCCGACGACCAGCGCGACCACGACCCGGATGTCCAGGACTGGGTCTCCGACGTCGACGCCGCGGATCTGCTGCTCGAGCAGTACAGCTTCTCGCGCAGCAAGAGCCGCGCGACGCTCAGGCGAGGCGGCTCGACGCGCTCGACTGCTCTGCGCGACGACGAATCCCGGAGCGGCTCCAACCTCTCCGAGTCGAACCGCAGCGTCCTCGGCGCGCTCGGCGGCCCCGTCGACCAGCCCAAGCCGAGCTCCTCCTGCTCTTCCACCGCGAGCAGCTACAACACGGCGCGCTCCGGCTTCGCGACCCTCAAAGCCGAAGGACCGGCTCTGTTGTTGCCGAGCGCACCGGCAAGCCCGACCCATACGCACACGCACACGCATACGCACGCCACCGACGGAGCAGCGTGCTCGGACGAGCACGAATCCCTCCATCCAGAGGACCAACCCCCGTCGTCACCATCCAAGTCCAAGCCCCCGCGACGAACCTGGCTTGGCTCTCTCGGCCGCGTCTTATCCGGCTCCTCCCGACGCGTGGCCTCCCTCACCGGAGCGGGCGCAAGTCACGACAACGGCGGGGCCCCGTCTGCCTCAGACATGGACATGGAGTATTCCACGCTGGCGGGCGACTACGAGTCCTCCGCCGTCTCGGGGGCCGGTGCCCTGCGCGGCGAGCTTCTTAGGCGGAAGCAGGGCCGGCAGGACTGGGAGGTGGAGGACCAGACGGGCGGCGACTGGGACACGGAGATTGAAAAGGCCGTCGAGAGGAGGCTCGTGCAGGTCATGTTTACGGTGCCCAAAGAGCGATTGAGGGTTGTGAATGGGGCCGAGGACCCGGACGAGCAGACTCATGAGACCGAGGCCGAGACGAGAAATACACGCATCACGCAGGTGCCGGACGTGAAGATTGTGCCTGCCACACCGGCGGCCGAGCTCGGCGACCCCGTCTCGGTCGTCTCGGTCTTGGCTCCAGTCTCGGAGCCGATGCCGGAGCCGGAGCCGCAGTCGGGCAAGAGGATTTCGTCCGCCGAAAGCAAAGACAGGGACAGGGACAGGGACAGGGACGACGACGACGACGAACCCCACCGCCGGATGAGCCACTCGACCGATGATTCGGGCAAGAGGTCTTCTGGAGCAATGTACGTGGCCGAGGCGGTGGCGCTGCGCTTCGAGAGGCCCCGCGGGAGAGTGCTGCGCATGGTGCAGAGCATTGAGCGGGAGAGGGTGCAGTCGGTCGATAGCCGGGAGAGTCGGGAGAGCCGCAGCAGCGTGAAGTCGGTGTAGAGTGGGTGATGATGGATTTGCAGGTTGGTGTTTTTTTTTTTTCTCTTCTTTTTTTTTCTGCTTATTGTTGTGTTTTCTTTTCGTGATGATGATGGCTAGGACGTTTATGCTATGATGAGAGATGTACATGGTTGCGATTGCGTTTAAAATTGGATGGGAGGATGAATGTTTTTTATTTTTATTTTTTTTTTCACTTTTTTCACTTTTTTCACTTTATTCTTCTTCCCTCTTACTTTCTATACTGTTCGTGCATTTACCTAGAGGTTGTACTGCGTCGGAGCATGGAGATGGCCTTCATGTTGTCTTGGCTTTCTTTAGACGGTTGCGGATGTTTGGCTGTCTTTGTATGGATGTACATGGATGTCGGCGGACTTGTATGTCTCTATATACCACTGTATGTATTATGTAGCATGGATGGATTTGAATTCAGCCTCATGAATGTCGACGGACTTGTATGTCTCTATATACCACTGTATGTATTATGTAGCATGGATGGATTTGAATTCAGCCTCATGAATGTCCGCCGGGCTTGTATGTTTCCATACCACTGTATGTATTATGTAGCATGGATGGATTTAAATTGGACTGCAGGAGCAACATAGTGTTATAAGACCTTGCACTAGAAAGGGTAGGAGTAGGGGGGGGTTCTGCTGGCTTGTGGCAGCGCCTTGGAAAAAGCACTGGGAGCTGGCGAAGAAGCTGATAAGCAGAGGAAAAAAAATCTCGCAGAGAAGAAGCTGTCCGACGCTGTGCCTGCGCCTAGGATGCCGATACATTGGGCTGGCATAGAGCTCTAGTGGTGTATACGACGCAGTGAGGTGTCGAAGATTGCATTGGTAAGGACAGTTGAGATTCGACTTATTATGCATGAATTAAAATGAATACGCCTTTTCTTTGTTCTCTCGTTTCCCCCCCATGTCTTTATCAGCATCTTTATTGGCTCTTTTCTCTATCCACACGGTCACTGCAGTTCAATACCTGGGTGTACAACTCCGGCCCGTCTTGTTTCATGAACGGCCCGTGCTTATGTTCATCATTACCCATCGATATTATGGTAGGGAAACACCTACCTGATAGGTTGACTATAGATATTTGTATATCTATCTAAGCATAATAATTAGGTAAATATATCTTTCTTCTGTCAGGCGAAGCGGAGCTTTGGCTGAAGAAGCCAAACGTTGTGCGCAAAGGCAGGCAAGCTCAGGAGAAGCACATCTTCCCGCTTCGTGTCTTAAAAAAAGGCCGATCTGTGGAGACTGTTGTAATGATAAGTAGTATCAGTTTCTTTAGCCACTAGCCAAGAAGAGACTAATTTTTTATAAACTCCTATCGCAGGAGCAGTGTGGTGTTGAACGATTTTGTATCTACAAAAGGGGCGGTTGGGGATGGGGTTATAGGACAAGGCTCTCAGAAGCGCTCTGGAGAAAACACCGCCAGCTAGTGAAGAAGGTGATGAAAAGGCAGAAAAAAGTTTGCTAAGATGTTGACGAAGAAAGAGAAAGAGCTAGTGAAGAAGGTGATGAAAAGGGCAAAACGTATACAGCTAGTAAAGAAGAAGCTATGAAATAGAGCAGACTAAGTAGCTAGCAAACAAGCTGATTTAGAGAAACCGGCTTACGAAGAAGAAGCTCATGTAAAGAGGAAAAAAACAGGTAGCAAAGAAGAAGCTACTAAAAAGAGAGAAAAGCCAGCTAGTGACGAAAAGGGAAGAGATATAGCTTACAAAGAAGCTAGCAACGAAAAGAGGGAAAAAACAGCTCGCGAAGAAGCTCCCGAAAGAAAAAAAAAACCACTTTTGAAGAAAGGAAAAGAAATAGCTAGCGGAGAAGCTCACGAAAAAAAAAAAGCTTGCTAAAAAGAAGCTAGACTAGCTGACGCTCTCCCTGCGTCTAGGATGACGATAAATTCGACTGGTCTAGGTCTGGTCTAGGGCTGTGGTCGGTGTATGAATGGGAGCGGCTTGATTTGTCTCAAGGAGTAAAATGCTTCGCCTGCCTCTGTAATGCCGATACAACAGGCAGTTGTAAGGATTTCGGATAATCGACGATATATTTGCTACACCATATATATTATCTTGCAGTCAGAATTAAACAAGACAAGAAGATACTAAAAGAAAGAGAAAACACAGATTAGTCATATTAGATAGCTAGTCTAATAAAGGTGAGCTATTCGAGTTTAGTATTTATCTGAGCATCAGCATATATAATATCAGGAAAACATAATCGCACTGCCTATTACGTCTGGGACAAGGGAATGTCGCGAAAAGAAGAAGAAAACGACAATGATACCGAACCTGGCCTAGCCGCATCTATCGTCCTATCTGAGAAGAGGATGCAGAAGCAAGAAAAAGACACAAGGACTACGGGGCAGTGTCCTCTCAAGGGGGTCACCCACACACGAACACCGCCTTGCGTGATACGATGGTCGACTGCATGTCGTACCTATCACGTTATCATCGGCTTCTCAGCGTCCCAGATACGCAGCCGACGGGTTGCATATATATTTGCGTACCTACATGTGTAGGTATGACGTACATCACTCGCTGCTTTCGGCCTCGTATTTTATGTCCATTTGTGCTTGGATGTGTACATTTAGTGGTTTCCATATACTGTATGCCTCCAGTTTTTACAATATATACACATTCATTTTTGGCAGTCCATATCCATTGATTCTTTACAACATATACACATTCATTCTTTACTGTCTACATACATCATGCGTTAGAGAAAAGATCCATCATGGTTTACAGAGTTTTTTTATTCATGCTTTACAAAACATATTCATCATGATTTACAAGATATGTTCATTGTGCTTAACAAATACATCCGTTCATTATTTAATATATGCATGCATCAATGATTTACAAAACATATACATTCATTATTTACGAGATATATGCTCATTACTTACTAAACATATACATTGTTCTTGAATAATACATACATTCACTATTCACAACACGTGTACCGCCTTGATAACGATACACATCCATGGAGTAGGTAGTCAAAATTTAGCTAGCTAGAAGTACTAAAATAAAGTATATATATATATATTCTTTACTATATATTTATTCTTCACTATATATTTATTCTCTACTATATGTTCATTCTTTACTATATATTTATTCTTCACTATATATATATTCTCTACTATATGTTCATTCTTTACTATATATTTATTCTTCACATATATTTATTCTCTACTATATATTTATTTTTCACTATTTACTTATTGTTTACTATACATTTACACCAATTCCAACAATACTTCTACGTTCATCATTCATCATATGTATATTGATTCTTTACTACATATAAAGTCCATTCTTTACTCTAAGGCATTCACCGTGCGCAACACATAACATTCATAAATTCCCGCAACTAGAAATATCAGCATGAATCTTTTCCAGTCAACCTAACAATCTAGCCATAAAAAAATACAAAACTAAAAAAAAAAAAAAAAAAAAAAAAAAAAAAAAAAAAAAATCGATAGAAAGAAAAAATATTTTTATCCTAAGGTGCTTTATAGTTGTTCTTATTACATCAACATATTATATATATTGCAAGTCGTCTTCAGTACCTGTAGTAGTACTTTTTGTTGGCCAACGAAAGTCCGCCACCTCGCTCACGCCAAGTTCCTCGCACCAGGAGGAAATACCAACCACTGAATAGAGCGCGCCAGACACTCCTCCCTGTGACGGCACAATCCGTCTTGCGTGCAAGGAACCATGATCCCGACAAAACTTGGGTACGGGTCTTGTTTGGGCAAAGACTCGTAATATAGTACTTGTCGTAAATATAGGATATACGGATGCTTAATATAGCACAGTGGGTCGTGGCCCAGGGGGTGATTTCAAAACGCGGTACACTACATCGAGGGCGAATTACCTGAACCCACGCACGTGTTGGGCCCGGGGGGGGGGGGGGGGGGGGGGGGGGGGGGGGGGGGGGCGGTTCATGTGCCCGGCTGCCAGTAGCAGTTCATGCGTATCTATGATGTGGTCACAGGTGTTGTACTCGTGATGTGGTGGTATCAGTGGTACCATTGATATTATAGGTAAAAAAGATGAGTGTCTGCATTTTCAGCAAGGAGCGATGAGGAGCAAAGATGGAGGGAAAAAGCGGGCACACGAGCCGGCACACAACAGTGCTCCGTCATCGTCGCTTCCCCGAATGATGGTTCCACTCCAAAACAGCGTCAATGGCCCTCTGGCCTGGAAAATCAAACATGACGACCCCAGTCCTCACACCACCCCTCAGATGCTCCTCGGCCCACGCGCCCGTCCTATCATTCATGCCTAGCGGGTAGATGTCGTTTTTGGTGCCCGCGGCTGCCTCAATGGGCAGGACGCCAACCGAGGCGGAAATGTGCGACAGGAACAGGTACTTGTTGTCGAGGGGCGCCGCGTTGGCCTTTTCGAGCGCCGAGCGGATGGCGTCCCATTTCTGGTCGAGATGGGACGGTGAGGGGATGATCCACTTGTCCTCGAGGACCATCTGGGGGCCGTCCCACTCGAGGCCGTAGGAGACGTGGTCGACTTGTTCGTCTTGGCCGTGCTTGGGAGCGGTGGTGGTGTCACGGTCCTCTGCTTTCCAGTTCTGCAGGATAAACACCTTGGAGCGGAGCTGACCGAGCGTGGGGATGGGCAGGGACGTGTCGTTGTAGAGGAAGAGGTGTTTGGCGGCGCCGGGCTGGGTGGCCGGGTCGTGGAGGCGGGCGTGGTTGAAGGCTTCCTGAAAGGTGCGCTTGTTTCCACGACCGAGGGGCCCGCCCTCGCGCTTGAGGCGCATGATGATGGCCTCGGAGGGGTTGGCGTCTAGAAAGGCGAAGAGGCCGAGGAGGACGTCCTTGTAGGAATAACCGGTGGGCTCACGGCCGTGGAAGATGTGCAGCTCATTGTTCTGGAGACGGGCGCGTATGTCGACGTAGCGCAGACCGGCGTTCAGCTGGGCGGTGAGGTCCCAGTTCTGGCACTGCAGATGGAACTTTTCGATGTTGTAGGTCATGGTGTCGTGGGTGCCAGGAATGCTGAGGCTGGTGATGTTGACGTCGTCGGGCATGGACCCCATCCACGACGGGTTGTGGGCCATGTTGGCGTCGAAGCTATAGTCGCTCTCGTACCCCTTGTAGCAGACGCCCGAGACGAGACAGGGTGCCATGGACAGGAGCGCGTACACGAGCGCCATGGTGCCTGTGCCGACGAGCATGGTCAGGACACCGAGGAGGGTTGGCGGGAGAGTCGAGCGCGGGCCGAGAAACTGGTGGTCGTGGCAGTCGTCGTGGCAGTCGTCGTGGCAGTCGTCGTGACAGTCGTCGTGGCAGTCGTCGTGGCAGTCGTCGTGCTGGTGATGAAGGCGATGGTGATGATGGTGTTGTTGACGGTGCGGACGAAGCGTATGCGCAAACAACATGGCCCCCATGATGGAGGTCTGAATGTCCTCCGTGGGGCAAACAAGTTTCGTCAGCCCGACATTGAGGTCACATCAGGTGATGTCGCACAGCTGCGCTGCAAGTATGGAAAGAACCAGCACGTCCTGTCTTGTTTTTTTTTTGCTCGTGGCCGGCGTTTGATGACCGCCACTTGGTTCCAGAATCCAAAGGCCGCAGAAAGTGTTCAAATCTCATCAGACCTCTTCGCACTCGCAAACGACCTCAACAACAAGCCGCCCCAACCGCCTCAGCCGCTCCACGTGATTTCGTGGCGCACAGGAAGCCGGTAGCCGTCACCCGGTTGCCGAGATACCCGCCCGTCCCGAGGCGTGGCTGAGATGCTCCGGTCAGAGGGAGGGCTTGAAGCCCGTGCAGCTTCTCCTACCATTCTATGCGATATCAGCGCACTCGTATTGGATAACTCGGCGGATAGAATGGATACACGGGACATGTCGAGTTCATCCCCGTCTCCCCTTTGCCATCCCGACTACAAGTTTGAGTGTCGAATCATGAGTGCGCCTCCCTCCCCATGATCACGTCTTGTTCTCCTTTTGCTGTGGACAGAGGTTCCTGCAGTGCAGCAGTGCATGCCTTGTACATACAGTATGTCATGTACGACGCATAAAACAGTGACACGGTGCAGTGGTACCTGACGTATCGAGTGGCGGTGCGCGTCCAGTCGTTTTACATTTGAACAAAACAGTCCAATCTCGTCTCGTGGACAAATTGTATGCAGACGTCCCCGGTCCTGCAACCAGCCCCTTTGCGAGGTTTGCAGCTGCCGCCTCATATGGCCAAGTCCGTCCGTCACAATCGAGTATCAGAGTCACGATTGCGGGTCAGTGCTTTGGGACTGCGAGCACGGCAGTCATGAAAATTGGCCAGATGCTGACCACATAGGCCGCCTCAAGACGTTTCTGTACTGGTTGGTCCCAAGCAAAGGCAAAGAAACGGACTTTTCCAAGACGATCTTGATGAGAAACAAGAGAAGTCAGGAGGCGGCTGTTTATTGAAGCCAGGGTCGTCTAGGTTTGACTCCCAAACGACCCAATCGTTCACGCATCTCACCGGCCCATGCCAGGATGGCCAGCAAACCGCATCAGATCGGCGGGACGGGCTCTGCAGCCGCGGCAGGCCTTCACGGACCCAGCAAAAAGTCAAAGGCTCAGAAGCTGAGCAGACTGCCCCTGAAATATCTGTGATGCTGGCATGTGTCAGGTCAAGGGCTCAGGAGCGTCCCGAGAAGAAGGGGGGGGGGCGGTTTGAAGAAGATCAATAAAAAAAATAGATTGACCTGCACAGGCAGATGCCGCTCTGCTGACGGCATCGAACCATTCTCTCCCTTTTGTTGACGAGAAAGGAAGAGGATGTACATGTGTACTGTGCCGGATTGCCTTGGATTGACTTCAATCGACCCCGCTCGCACCGAAGAGGCAAACGTCGCCTTGACCGGTTGTCGTCGTCTGCTCGGTGCTGAAGCTGGAAATGACACGTGTGATGGATCACGGGGCCGAACCCGGGGCAGAGCACACCCGCATTCAGGCATCCACAGAGCATGGCCACGTTAGTCCTGCTATCGAGACTTGAAAGTTGAGACTCGAGAGCAAGCCGGATGCGAAAAAACGTTGGTGGATTCCGGGTGATGCCTGACAAGGCTGTGACGCGATGATGATTGCAGCCTTGTTTCTGCCTCGGTGACGCGAGAGAGGCAGCAGCGGGGGCGGTGAATGGCGTCGCGGGGTGCTGCTGTTTGTAGCGTCGTGGCAAGTTGACCAAGTTGACGGGTGCCTGAAAGTCCTGAAAGTCAAGTCAGTGGCACAAAAGATTGAAGCACCACATGCATGCAGCCTCGGCCTCGTTGTGTCGGGTTTGACCCTGACCTTTTGATTTTTGACCTTTTCAAAAATTGCACAATGTGCAGACAAGGGCGCGGATCGTGTCCATTCCAATCATTGGATCAAGCTTGTTGCGTTTCCTTGCGGTGGAAGCGCTGCGGTGAGTTGCTCCTTCCGCGCCAGTCCTCAGTGACGCCATGTGCTCCACCGCGGTGGCGCCTCCTGTGGTCCGTCTTTCTACTGGTGCAGTGTCCATCTGAGGCAATTGTGGCAATTGTGGCAATTGTGGCAATTGTGGCAATTGTCTGTCCATCCAAGCCAGCATGTACCGACCATGACTAAACTCAACATTCACGTGCAACGTCTCAACGACGTCGCGGCCAATTCAGCCTCTTGCTATCTGACGCTACGCCACGCCACGTCTTGGGGACGCGGCCCCCACCGTTGCAGGTCGGGCCGGGTTGGCCTGCCTCGAGTCCATGCTTCTTCTTCTTCTTTCTTTCTTTCTTTTTTTTGTTTTTGTTCTTTCTTCTCTTTTTCTTCCTGTTTGTTTTCATTCAATTTTAGGCCTTCGGGGTTTCGGGTTGTCTTTTTTTCTTGTCCGCCTCTTTCTCTCACTCCCTCTCGCCACCAAACTCCCGGCTCGGTTGTTGTCGGATGGATCCAACGTGATACGAAGCCTTGTGGTCCTCCAACCTCGTCGATATGCACGTCCACACTTGAAACGGCCCAATAGCCAGCGGCAGAAAGCAGATCGAGACGGTGGCGTAGAATGGAGATCCACTCTCTTGGTTCGAGGTGGGGACGACGGGGGTCAAGCAGGTGGCATGGCGACCCGGCAACTCGGCTCTTGATTCGCCGACTGGCATTGCTGCTGCTGACTGCGCGCGTCTCCTTGGTGCTGCCTTCCTTGTCCTTGTTTTTGACCTGGGTCCGTGGCCTGGTCCGTGGCCAGGGCCTGCTTGATGTCTGGTCAATCGGTGTCAAACGTCAAGGCGTGCGCACTTGGACGTGCGAGGTTCGTCAGCGCACCGTTCCACGCCCCTCCCGCCTGCCAATCACGCGGGCTTCCTCCCCCCCACCGGACATCTGGACGGTAACCCCGATGGCAACATGGCAACATGCAGGAGCAGGAGTGCCAGGCCTTCCAGCTGCCCCAGCTGCCCCATTCCTGCCTGCGTGATGGCTCACCACCTGTATTCAATGTCTATCGTGTCTGGCTGCTTGTCCACTCGCTGTAAGCGAGCCAGACCAGGCCTGACGTTGGCCTGCCGAGCCTGCTGAGCCTGCCGAGCCCGCCGAGCCCGCCGTGCATCTGTGCCGACTGTATCATCTTGATGATTATTGAGGCTGGGCAAGCAGACCAGACCACTGACCAGACGCCTCCTGTGCCAGTTGCCAATCCATTGATCCTCCCACCCCCCCCCCCCACCCCCCCCATCCCCCGAAACCTGCATCTCCATGTCCGCTTCCACCTAATTTTGCACCTCCTCCATCCTGTCTGTCCGCTTGTTTGGCTACCTACAGTCGTTTCGTTTGTTTCCCTTCTGCTCTTCTCCCAATCCCTTTCCTTGTTGTTGGCCTGCGTTTCTTTTCCTTGTTTGCGATCAGCGAACCTGGCGTCTTGGATTGCAGTCTTTCCCGCCTTCGGCCGTCGTGTCCTCGCTCCTGCCTGAGCATTGTTGCCCGCCGACTGTTTGCGGTTCATCAGCATTCCAGTCTCCCGATCCGAACAACCTGTCCAGCAACAACCCGCTCTCGTCGAAAACACCCTCACCACCTGAACAACAAAAGAATCGAGTCCCTTTCGGGCAAATCTTGCACCACTGTGCGATCGACAATCTCCGTCTCTCTACAATTGCAATCGATAATTCCGATAAGAAAAGACAAAAAAAAAAAAAAAAAAAAAAAAAAAAAAAAAAAAAAAAACAGTGTCCCCCCCCTGCCTGGATCATCTCTCTTGGTCCGTCGTCCTCGTCCTGCTTTGGGGACTTGGCTTGTCCACCCGTCCCTTTCCTAGAACCATCCGTTAGACCTCGGGGTCTTTCGTTGTTTCGTCTCCTCTTTGGCGTCCATCAGCAAAAACCATTCTCCGGTCGCGACGACAGTCCAATATTCGTTGCCTTATTTGTGCCGTCACCGTGAGCCGGCGCCGTCGCCATCGCCATCGCCACTGCTGTCCAGTCAAGTTCACGCCCGTGGACCGGTGCATCACTTGCTTTCACATCGTTGCTGCGCTCGTCGACCTCGAACGATTCAGGCTACCAAGCCTCGCATTCGAATTTTCACGACCCGGTGATACGCTGAGTGAAAGACGGCACGCGCTGTAATAGTATTCCGAGTCCACGTTCGCGACGGGCCTTGTTATGGCTACACACTCCTGAGCAGTATCCCAGTTTCTCCGTGTACTACTATGCGGTGACCTTCCCCCCCCCCCCAATTTTTGCTTCTTCTCTTTATTCATGAAGGCGGCCTGTATCTTGCACAAAGGTGAGAAAACAACAAGGGAGAGTCGCGTGCGCCCTCCCCATCCATTCGATTATGCCTTTGTATTTGCTTGACTGACAACCCTCACCTAGATTCCCACCCTTGCTCTCATTTTCGATATATTTCATCGCAATGTTGTCGCTTCCAGTACTGGGTGCCCCAACCATAGGCAGTTTCATTCTTATGGCCGCTACTTGGACTGGCTCGACTGACGCGCTAGATCTCGACATTTGTGCCACCGTCAACACGGCATCGACACCAAGAAGTAAGAACACCGCCTGAGCACCTCCCATTTCTTTGGCGCATTTCACAGTCGCCCAAAAACTAACATCTTCTCCCTTCCTTCCATCAAAGACGTCAGCATCTATCAGACCAACGGCCTCTGCCAGGATTACTGCAATCCCTTGGGCTACGCCTATGCCGTCACCCAAGCCAACAGCTGTTGGTGCTCCAACTACACACCGGATAAATCTATTCAGGTCAGCACAGCCAAATGCAGCTCGGGCTGTCCAGGTTACCCATTTGAGAAATGTGGCGGCCCCGGTGTGTTTGGTTATGTCGTCATGAGCGGCGCTCTGCCCCTGGGCACCAAAGGAGGGAGCACCCCATCAAACACCGACGTAAGTTTTGCGTGTCCTTGACTTGACTTGCCTCGCTTCGATTGATCGTTTTGCCTCTGTTTGAATGTTGGGGCACTCAGCACTCGCAGACTTGTCGAATTCCATCTGATTGTAACTCCATCACTGTCCATTTCCCTTGTCACCCCTTCACAAATCATGACCGAGCGTGGCAACTGAGAACGGGCAGGTTACACCTCTACCTACATCTACTTCTGGCCCTTCTCCGATACCAGTGAGCAGCAGCAGCAGCAGCAGCAGCAGCAGTAGTAGTAGCAGTACCTCCGCTGTAGGCTCAATCTCAATCAGCTCCTCGACTCCCGCACCTGATTTTTCAAGAACCACTGTACCCCCCCGATGCAGATACCTCCTCCTTTTTCGCTTCTTTATGTTTTTTTTTTCTCTGCGTTTTTTTTTTCTCCTCCCGATACATTTACTTTGATCGA
>SRPU01000302.1:0-22951 GCA_018360185.1 Claviceps lovelessii | reverse complement strand
TAAAGTTAAAGCTTTATAATATTAAGCTAAAACTATACTATAGCTTTTATAATAATAAGGTTATTATTTATATATATTTATTTAAACTAAGAAGAATAGTTACTATAAAGCCTAAGGCTAAAGCCTATATAAATAAGCTATAGTATATAATTAAACCTAATAAGGTTTAAGCTTTTTAAAAAGTTAATATTTATATTATAAATAGCTTAAGTATAATTAATAATATTATTTCTTTTTCTTTATATTTTTTATATTACCTTACCTTATAATATTATAAGTCTAAGCTATTATTACTTTACTAATATAAAGAATATATTATATTTTATAAAGGTTTAATTATAATAATTTTAAAGTAAGTAATATTAATTAAAGTTACTAATAAATATATTATAATTAAAGGGTAGGGCTAATATAAATTTAAGTAAGGATAAAGTTTAGTTAGGTTTATAAATTAAAGAGTAAATAAAGTAAATATTATACCTTATTATTATAATAAAGTATTAATTCTTATTTATTTATATTATTTATACCTTAGGTTTATATTAATAATATATATAAATTATAGTATAGCTACTTTAAGTTATAAGCTAAAAGTAGCTAAGGCTAAAATTAAGTAATTTACTATTTAAAGTCCTTAGTTTTTATATTACTATTATATTAATACTAAGCTAAAACTTTAGTACTAAATATATTAAATAGGTTTTCTTTTATATATTTTAATATATAATTTTAATTATATACTTTATATTATATATTAAATTAGACTTAGCTTATTTAAAGCTATAATAGCTATAGATTATTAGCTTAAAAAGGCTTTTATAGCTATTTATAAATATTATATTAATTTTAGCCTTAATTTAAAAAGGTAGGTATATAATTAATTAATTTATTTTTAAAGTAAAGCCTTTTATAAAAGTAAGTTATTTATATTTTATTTTTAGCTATAGCTAAGTACTTTAGTTTATTTTTTTTATTTTAATTAAAAGAGGGGTTTAGTAAAGGCTAAGGGCTATACTAAATATATAATATATATATAGTTTTATTACTTATTAATAGTATTATATATATAAAACTATACTAAGTATAGCTTTAAATAGTTAATATAGTATTTATAAATAGCTTTTATTAATACTAGGTAAGATTACTTACCTTTTATATAATAACTAGTAATATAGTAGCTATATTATAAAGGTATAGTATAGTATATAATAATATATTTAAATTTAAAATACTTATAATATTAATAAAGGTAAATAGCTTTATTATAAGGTTTAGCTTTAAATATTTTAGCTCTATAAATAATATTAATATAATATAGCCTATTTATTACTTTAATACTATTAATAGTAATAATAAGGGGGGACTATATAATAATATTATATAGCTTTTATATTATAATTTATATAAAGCCTTAACTATTAGCTATAACTAAGGCTTAAAAAATATAATCTTTTTTTTAGTTTTATATATAGTATATAAAGAAGCTTTTAATAATAATACTAAATATATATTAGCTTAGTACTACTTTTAGTTTAAAAGTAATACTAACCTATATAGTATTCTTAGTATAAAGCTTTACTATATTTTAAAATATAATAATAATATTATTACTTTAAAGATAGTAAGCTATTACTATAGTATTAATACTAATAGCTTAATTAATAATAATAATAATATTTTTAAGTAAATAATTTTAAATAGCTTTAGCTATAGTAGTATTTTTAATAATAGTTTTATAATAAACTTAAGAGAATATTATTATAATTATAAAATAAACTTATTAAACTAAAGATTAAAAAATCCCCTTAGTAATAATATTAGCTTAGCTTAAAGCTAGTATATTTTTAGTATTTATAGCTTTCTTAACTATATACTTTATTACTTTTTTAAGGTTTTAAACTATAATAAGCTTATAAAGTAATAATAAAGTTAATATTATTATTTTAATAAGGGTTTAGGGCATTAAAAGGCTATATTAAATATATATTAAAGCTATATTATTTATATAAAGAATAATATTTTATATACTCTTTAGCACTATAGCTAATATAAGTTTAGTTATTTTATTATATTTAACTATAAGGTAGTTTAGTATTTACTTATATATAAATAGTAATATAGAAGTAACTTAAGGTATTATTAATATAAAGCTACCCTAACTTATAAATAAGTAATAATAGCTTTATATAAAGCTATAATTTCTATTATTAATATTTATTAATATTACCTTATTTACTATACCTATGCTCTAGCACTAATATACTATTAGAGATAGAGGTAAATAAATATAGTAATTCTTTTTCTATACTTTTTAAGAGGTTTAGAGTTAATTCTGCGTTGCTACTGCAGTGCAGGCAAATTTGCGAAAAGTTTTTCATAAGGGGAATAATAATAAAACCTAATATTATAAAGTAACTATTTTTATTAATTAAGCTATTTTTTATAGCTTAGTTAGCTTATTTAATTTATTTCTTTATAGCTTTACTAATTACTTTATAAATTTAATTTAAAGTTAGCACTATACTTAATAGCTATTAGCCTAACTATAGAGCTATTAAAATAAATATAAAAAGGTAAAAAGTAAAGATTTATAGGGACCTTATAGCTATAAGCTCTATATATATAACCTTTAGTTAGATTTCTATGGTTATGCTGCGCACGCGCGCGCATGCTTGCTAGCTTATACTGATTTATAAAGCCCCCTATAAGGTGTTTCTATAAGCACTATAATTATAGCACTAATAGTGAGGAATCCCCTATAAATAACCCTGTTATTTTTAACAATAATTATTAGTAAAAACTATATTACTTTAAAAAGGCTTTAATATAAAGGCTAATAATATATGGTTTATATATTTATTAGTACTCTTTTATATTTTAATTAAAAATATAAGGTATACTATAGTAAGTAGGTAAAGTAAGTAGTTTAAGAGATATAGAAATATAAACTTATCTTATTTATAGTAAAAAAGTGTATTTAAATATATTTTTTAAAAACTTAGGTAATAATAAAGGCAAAAGTTAAAAAAGAGGAGAAACTTTACTTATCTTACCTAATATTTAAATATTTTATATAGGCTTATAAAATACTTTAAAGTTTTATAGTTTATAAAGATTATAAAAAACGTAAAGATACTATAAAGCTTTATTATTTATACCTTAAGGTAGGAAATAATACTAAGTAGTTCTTTATTATAAATAATATAATTTTATTTTATTAATAAAAGGTTATAGAGTAATAAATAATAAGGTATAGAACCCTAGCCTTATTATATTAAAAAAGATATCCCTTAAGTATATTCTTAAAGGTATTTAACTTTAGTATTAATCCCTTTTTAAGGTTTTATTTTATAAGAATTAAGTATAAAATAAATACCTTTTTAAGGTATTTGAATAGTATTTTATACTTAGTAAAATAAATAAATAAAGCACTATTTTTAGTAAATATTAAAAAAGGGCTAATAAGCTTTATAAAGTTAAGTATAAACTCTTAGTAAATGTTCATAAAGCCTAGGAAACTATATATTCTTTAACCCTAAGTAAAAGCCTTTTAGTTTTTAATAGCCTTAATTTAAATAAGGTTAGAGTAAACTACTTAGCTCATATATATAATGAACTTAAAATACTTTACCTTTAAAATATAAGAGGTATACTTTTTAATATTTAAATATAGGCCTACTTATTAAAGCTAGAATAGAATAACTTAGGTTATTTATATATACTTTTTATAGAAACTACTAAAGTAAATAAAGATAGTATTAAGGTAGGCTATTATATAGACTTCTAGTGTATTACTTAATATATTATTAATATATTATTACAAACTAGCTAGTATACTAATTACTTTAAAGGGATAAATAAGCTACTTAAAAAGGCTAAAATAGGTATAGAATACTATAAAATGCTTATCTCTCTTTATTATTTATAATTAATAAAAAGCTATATAAATATTTAACTTAGTAAATTATTTAGCCCTAGCTAAAGAATATAGTATCTTCTTTATAAAGAAAAAACAGTAATAAGTTTAGTTTATAATATTATTTAAGGTATAGTAATTAATATAAAAATACTATTTTTTATTTATCTTTTTAATTAGTAAAACTAAGGCTATAGCTAAAACAAAGAAGGTATAAATTTAGCTTTTATTTTAAGTTTTATAATTCAATATCTAATTTTAAGTACCCCGTGGCGCAGTGGTTAAGCGTTATAGAAAACCTTATTACTTTTCTTATATAAGCAAGAATTATAGGGGGGTTATAGGTTTAATTTCTATATAGGGTATAGTTTTTCTTTAGTATACTAGGGGCTATATAATAAGAAAAAACTAAACTTTAATTAGCTAGAAAAGTAGGGGCTTTTCTAGCTAATTCGTAGCTTAGTAAGCTAGGAAAGTAGGTTTAGTCCCCCTACTTATTCTAGCGTACTAAGTAATATAGATTAGCCACTTCTATATTATAAATAGGTAGAATACCCCTAGCTCTTAGGTTGTAGAGCTAGTTTGCAGCTATAATTACTAGAAAAAAATATAGAATAAGGAAATAAAAGTGGAGACATAGGGAAGGTTATAATAAAATAGTGGGAGAGAGTAATCTAAAGGAAAAACTAAATTTTATAGAAGAAAAGCGGGCTTTAAAGAAGTTATTAAAAATGTATTTAGTAAGGTTTTTTATTTTATTAGGCAATTAACTAATTAGCTAGCTTGCTAGCTAATTAGTAACCTAATAAGGTTTTCCTTAACTAGATAAAAATTTAGAAGCAGAGGTTCTAGATACGGCTAAGTATAAATTGCTTAGACGGCTAGCGTAATACATAATACAAATCTAATTTTGAGTAGTTAGTTTTATAATATATTATATAATAAAGCCTAAAGAAAAGGTAGTATATATTTATTATTATTCTTATATAAATAAATATAGTAGTTAGTATAACTTTAATAAAGGGGTAAGGTATTAGTATTTTTTTATAAAATAAGTTCTTAAAGTTTTAAAGCTTATATAAAAGCTATATTTATATATTATCATTTTATAAGCTATCAAAGCCTACTATAGCTGTAAGTATTAGGTTTATTTTTTATAAACTAATAGTAAAAAGATCCGTGGCGCAGTGGTTAAGCGTTATAGAAAACCTCGTTACTTTTCTTATAAAAGTAAGAATTATAGGGGGGTTATAGGTTTAATTCCTACATAGGGCATAGTTTTTCCTTAGTATAGTAGGGGCTATATAATAAGGAAAAACTAAACTTTAATTAGCTAGAAAAGTAGGGGCTTTTCTAGCTAATTAGTAGCTTAGTAAGCTTAGACTAAAATAGGTCTAGTTCTCCCACTTATTCTAGCTTACTAAGCAGCGTAGATTAGCCACTCTTATTTTATATAAATAGGTAAAATTACCCCCTAGCTCTTTAGGTGCTAAGCTAGTTATAGCTATAATTGCTAGAATTAATAGGCATAGGGTAGTAAGGGTTGTAAAGCAGGAATAATAGAGAAATTTACTATAGGGTAACTAGGGTATAATTATTTAACTAGTATTTTATAGAAGGAAATTAGACTTAAAATTCTAAAATTCTAAGAAGTAAATAGAAATTATATATTTAGTTAGGTTTTTTATTCTATTAAGTAACTACTAATTAGTAATATTATATAAGTAATTATATAATTAGCTAATTAGTACCCTAATAAAGGTTTTCCTATAACTAAATAAAGAATAAGGAGCAGAGATTCTAGATATAGCTAAGCATAAATTGCTAAAGCTAGCTAGCGTACAATAATAAATAAATAAATAGTAAAAAGATAAATAAATATATTTAACCTTATTACCCTTTTAGTAAGGCTCATATAAACTAAGCCTATAATTATATATATACATATAGTAACCTTTTAAGTATTAAAGGTATAAATTATAAGGCTTAGGTAAAAGCTGACTATTAGTTAGTATTAAAATATATAAAGGGCTATTTGATTATATAAAAGCTAAGGTATTTTTAAGATATAGTTATAAAAAAAACGTAGGAATCTATAAATTATTATTAAAAATATTCAATTATTTAAGTTAGCTTAAAAATAAATAAGGTATATAATATATAAATACTTATTAAAATTATTTAATTTTTATATAAAAGCTTTAATAGCTATAATAAAAATATATAAATATTAAAGTTAAAACTTTTGAAGGCTTAATAACTAAGCTATTCATTTACTTATAGTAATAAAGCTATTCTATTTACTATTTACTTAAGTAATAATAAACTTAAAGTTATTATAAAGAAAAAAATGGAGAAAAGGTATAATTTTTATTTCTTTTTTATTTTTTTATAAACCTTTAGTATATACCTTAAGTATAAATGCTAATTATTTTATAAGCTATTATTAATTTTATTACTAAACCTTAAGTAATAGGTTTTATTTTTTTAAATTAAATATATTTATTTTACTAGCTAGCTTTTTATGAGAGGTATAAAGGGCTTAAATTAATATAGCTATAAGTATATACTTAAACTCCTTACTAAACTAAGTAATTTATATTTTAAAGCCTACTATAGTATTAATACTATAAGCAGCTTATAATAAATAGTAAAACCCTTTATTTTTAAGCTATACTATATTATAATCTTTAGGGATTTTATTAAAGGTAGTTTTTATAAAACCTTTTTACTTTATAAGATTTATAAACTATACTACCTTCTATTAACTAATAGCTAATTAAAATTAAGTATAGCTTTTACTTAATATATTATAAAGCTTAGTATAAATACCTCTATTTAGCTCCCCCTCTATTACCTTTTATATTAATAAAACATTTACTTAGTAAAATCTTTAGATTTATATTAATAATAGTATTAAAAATATAATAAATCATTAAAATAAAATAGCCTTTTTTAGTATTTTTAAGGCTTAGTAGCTTATTAATTTCTTTATTTATCTTACTAAAACCTATTATAACCCTATTACTTAATATAATACCTTTACTTACTTTAAGAAAGTAAAAGACTATAATAATATTTTTATTAAATATTACTTTTACTTAGCTAATATATAGTATAAAGCTTTTTATTAAAGTCTTAAACTTATTTTAATACTTACTACTTATATTAAAGTAATGATTAATAAAATAAATTATAAGGTTTATATTAATAAAACCTAAAGGTATTAGTATAATATAGCTTTTTATTAAACTAAATAAAACCTTAACTTAAAAATAGTATAGCTTTATAATAATTTAAAAGTAACTTAGTATTAAAGAAAAACTAAAGCTATAATAATAATTCTAATATTTATACTCTTAATACTATATTTAATTACTATAGGTAAAAGGTTTTTAAAAGAATCTTTATAATCCCTATAGTATAATATACTCTAGCTAAGAATATTTACTTTATAATAAAATACTAAAATTATATTATAAACCTTAATAACCCTTAGAATAATATAAAGACTAATAGTAAGGAGTTTAAGAAATTAAATAGTAAGAAGTCTAAAGGGCCTAATGATACTAGTATATTTATTAATAATTCTAATAAGAAAGTAAAGAGTTTTACCAATAATAATATATTTACTAAAGATAAAAATAACTAGTAAGAATATGTTACATCTAGAAGGAGCTGATGATGTATTCATAATCTATCTAGGAATGCTCACACTACACAAAATGTATAGTATAGGCATATCTAGTAAGATGCCTAAGATATAAGGCTAAACTAGGGCATTATAGTCCGTAGGTTCTAAAGAGATTAGGCTAAGAGGAACCTAGGAATCTCGCAATATATAACACTACCTCTATAGCTAAATAATTAGCCTATACTAAATATAAGCAATATCTATTTATAAAGGAGTGTAATATAAAATATTAGATATATTGAAGGGTTTAAAGAAAATTTATATAAGGGAAGGTTAGGCTTCTAATAAGGCTAATAAATTATAACCTAAGCTAATGTATAAGCAATAAAGATTATAAGGAAAACGCATAGAAAAAAGGAAAAGGGGAAATATATAAATATAATTAATAATGCCTATATATAGGAAGCTTAGACTTTACAATTATATTAAGTATATATATAAAGTTATTATATTTATTATACTTAAGACCCTTAGTAAAGCTATTAGTAATTATTTAATTAGTGCTAACCTACTTAAGTTAAAAAAGGCTATTATAAATTCTCTATATAATTTATTTATATTATAAATTAATATACCTTATATAGCTATAATACTTCTTATTAAGTATATTTGCCTTAGCATTCTAACTATTTATAAATAGAAGTAGTAGTTAGATTTAACTAAATTTAAAGTTTTTAATTAGTTAAGAGACCTAAGTTATAGAAAGCGCTATAAGTATAAGATTAAGGAATTTAGCCTTTATAGTGCTTAATATAACTATAGACTGCTGCTTTAAAGCCTAAAGAATAGCACTGCTATTAACTATTATAATATAACTAGTAGTAAAGCGCCTTATATTAAGATTATTGCTATAAAAGGCATTGCTATAGCTATAAACTTAGAAAGTATAATTATTAGTACTTTAATTATATATATTACTAAGAAAAACCCCTAGTTCTTTTATTCCTTAAAGATATCTCTAAAGGTATTTCTTTAGGTTTATATAAATCTACTTTAGGGCTAGATTTGCTATACTAAGCTTATTTACTATATATATAATATTAGGTCTTATATATATTAAAAGCTAGTTAAAGTAATTAATTTTATACTACTAATCCTTTAAAATTCTAACTATTAAAAGGTCTTTTTAATTTAAAGGAATCTTAAGCTTAGGTAGCTAAGGTATATAAGCTAGGTTTAAGCTAAAAGTATTATACTATTAAAGAATAAAATTAATATACTTTACCTAATAAAGTAGAATAGTCTAGCAGTTATAATTCTATTTAAATTATATACTAAGAAATATTCTAACTATACCTAGTTGCTTAAGCTTATATTATAATTCTAGTATATTAAACACTAAGTCTATAATAGTATTTAAGGAAGCTGCTATAATAATATTATTAATATAAAGAAGTAAGAAAATAAAGTTATTATAAGTAAAAATATATAGCTTACTTAAAAGGCACTTAAAACTATACTTAGAGAGCTTAGTAAATATATTATTAAGCTATTAAAGAGGGGATATTAGAAGACTATAGAGTATATAATTAAGGTAATATATATATTCTAACCTATCTATATAGCTATAAGATTACCTTATAAAAACCTTAGATTTAGCCTTTATATTTAAAAAGGCATTAATAGTATTATACTACTACTACTTAAGATTAAGAATAGCAATAATTATATAAAAAATATATAAAGAAACTAGGTATACTACTATAGTATAGAGATCTTAAGCATTAAAGACCTTAGAGTGTTAGTTATTATAAATAACCTAGTAAGCCTTTAAAAAAGGTAGCCTATTAATAGAAAATTTAATAATATAAACCTATTAGCTATTAAAAATAATAGCATTCTTTAGTATATATATAAGACTCTAGCTATTCTTTTATTATATCTTTTCTAATTCTTTAATCTTAGCTAGCTACTAAAAGGTTTAATAATTAAGTAGCTTATATACCTTAAATTAATTTAATAGAATATATATCTTTATATCCACTATACTTATTACTTATACTATTATTATATAATATAAAGGGTTTATTAAATTATCTAAATTATAAATATTATTATTATAGTATATAAGATTTAAATGCTTAGGCTCTTTAAAGCTATTAAGAAAAGCATATTTTTAACTATATATTATAATATATAAATAATCCTTATAAATACCTATATATAATAATTATTTTATACTAAGCTAGGTAAAAAAGAACTTTTAGTTAACTAACTTTAAGTTTTAAGCCTATATATTCTTTACTTTATATTTACTTAATACTTATTATATTTTTTCTTTTTAAAGTAAAAAAGTAACTTTACTTATAACTACCTTTAAAGACTTAATAGTTATAATAATATCTTTTATATTAGCTAAATCTATAGTATCTAGCCTATTTTATATCTTTATATTTTTAATAAAGGGAATAGGCTTAAAAAGCGCCTTATTTTTATATCTATTAGGGTTAATAATAAGTTTTTTTATATATTTAAATATAATAATTTGCTTCTTATACTATAATTCTAGTAGGTTCTTTAATATTATTATTATTAGTAGCTTAAAGGGACTATAAAAAGAAGGTTCCTTAGGAGGAGTAGTTAACCTTTAGTATATTTAATTAAATAAAAGGTTATAGTTTAGTATGTTTTTAATAATATTATAACCTAAAGAGGCATTTATAGTATAAGATAAGGCTAGGTATTATTAGCCTTTATTCCACTATATAGGGTTATTTTTAGCTATAGGATTTGCATAAGGTAGAGTAATAATTCTCCTACCCTTTTCTTTAAATATAGAATTAACTAATTCTATAATAAATTTAGTTTTATTAAAGGTATTATAAAATATAGTAGGATTCTCTTAAAATTAAATATTTTATACCTTAATAATATAGCTTTCTTTTAGTAGCTAAACCTTAAATAAGTAGTATTTATTACCTTTTATACCTATAAGGCGCCCCTTTTTTACTTTAGGGAATATTTTTTATACTTTAATATACCTTTTATTAGGGATATATATATAGGTAATATACCCCTAGGTTTAAAGATTTTTTATAAATAAGGTATTTATAAGGCTAATTTTATTAAAAAGTGCTTATTATAGTAACTTTCTACTAGGAGTACTATTAGTTAGTAAAATATTTATAATTTTAGCTATATACTTTATAGTATAAGGCTAAAGTATATTAAGAAGCTTAGTACTAATTATTAATACTTAAGCTATATTTATAAGGATTCTTCTAGCTCTTTTAATAATGCCTTAATAGGTAGAAATATAGGGAGCTTTAGTGTAATAAATAATACCTTTTTTATAATAATAATTTATAAACTTTTTACTTAGGAATTCTATAGTATTATTAGTATAAAAGCACTTAATAGTAAAGCTACTGCTTATATTTTCTATAGTAATTTACTATATCTCTATAGCTTTTTATAAATTCTTATAACTTATAGTTAGAATAACCTAGTAAAAATAAATAAAAATATTAATTATATATAGTATATAGTTCTTACTACTAAATCCCTTTAGTTTATATATAATATAATTCTAGAAAACGCGCTTAAGGAAGGCATTAATATTAAGTTATAGCTTATAATAAATAATTTAGTTAGCTTTTATAAAATAGTATACTTTATAGCAAAAATTATATAAAGAGATTAGATTAATTAATATGCTTACTTCTTTATATATATAAAGTATTTAATCTTTCCTAGTATACTTAAGTCTTTTATATAAGAGACTATATTCTATATTCTTTATAATAGCTTTAATAAATAATGCTATAAAGTTAAAATAAGGCTCTTTATTATATAGCCTAAGTACTATAATATTAAATGCTTAATAGAAGGAAGCTATAAGTTATACTAAAGACTTTATAATTAGTTAATCTATAGATTTATTTATAATAATACTAGCTTAATAAAGAAAACTTAGGGAAATTATATTAACTTCTACCTTAGGGGTAAACTATATATTTAATAGCTTAAAATAGCCTCTATTAATAGGTAACTTAACTATTTTAATGCTTTTTATAGTAAGTAGCTAATTATTGCTTATAGTTATAGGTCTTACTTTAATATTAGTATTTAAGTATATAAACTATTTTATAGAATTAAAGGTATAATTACTATATCCTATATTTAGAATATAATCTTACCTTATAAGTTAGCTATAATTAGTAGTAGTAGCGTAACTATTATTAATGCTTATAGTTATACTGCTAAATATGCTTCCTACCTATATAATATTAAAAGAAGCTATGCTTTTTAGTATAAATGCTTTAATAAAGCCCTTATTTTAATAAGCCTTTGCCTATATAGATTTAAGTTTAGAATAAAGCTTCTAGTATATATCTTTTATATACTAAACTTACTTGGTAAAGACTATATAGCTATATTTAAAAGTTATAGAGTCCTTTACCTTCTTTTTCTTATATAAGGATTGTTTTATTAAGAAACTAGCTTTCTAGTCCTTAGCTAGCTTATTAAATTTATATATAAAATATTTTAATATCTTAGTCTTCTTAAAACCTTTAGAACTATAACCTTAGATTTTCTATATTTAGTATATATTTAGCATAGTACCCTTTACTGCTTAAAGTATTTAAGTAACCTATATAATATTAAGTAAAGTTATAATATTATTAATCCTTTACTATAGATTTTAGTAATAGTTAAGCTAAGCTCTTATTAATAAGAACTTTAACCTCTTTAATTAAAAGAAACTATTAAGTAGCTTAATAATAGTAATATTAGCTTAAAAGCTATAATTATTATAAATAAGCTATATTAGGTCTGTTATATAGCCCCTATAGTCCTATTCTACTCTAAGAATATTTTTTTTATATATATATAAATAGTATTTACTATACTAAATATATTAATAAAGTATGTTTTTTATTAATTATATTAAACTATAGAATTATGCCTTTAAAGTAGCTAGTAAGGCTAAGAATATAAATATATATTTTAATAAAGATTTTTTATTTTTTAAAATTCTTAAAACCCTTTAGGGGTATAATTTATATAGATTTAGGTATTATATTTTTTATACTTAAAGATATATTTATATTATAACTTTAGTTAGCCTTATATAGCTATAGAGTTATATTATAGTTACTTATTATAATAAAATTAATATATTATAAGGGCCTTTTATTAATAACTTTATAACTTAGTATTTAATACTAAAGAATTACTAATTTAGTTAAATAGTTTATTAGTATAAATAGCATACTATTTAGCTAAATTACTATATAGCCTATACTTATATAAAGATTATAATATTAAAAATTAGTAGGTTTCTAATAGGTATCTCCTATACCTTAATAATAAAGGAAGAAAAACCTATAGAGTTTTACTTAGTTATACCTTAGCTTAGTTAGCAGGTATTGCTTTACCCTAATTTATTATACCTAATAATTTATAATTCCTTATTTATTAAACTAGTGCTTAAGTAGTTTTAACTTATTTAAAATAATAGTCCTAGCTAGTAGTTAGGGGGTTATAGTAAGGGCTCTCTTTTTTAGTTAAATACTATAAAAAATTATTATAATATTTATAGTTATAGTGTTTTATACTATAATAATAAGAGTTAATTCTATACACCTAATTATAAAGGTTATATATTTAAATCCGCTTATATATATATTTTTTATAAAAGGAATTAATAAAAGGCTAAAAGATTATATAATTAACTAATTAAAGATAAAAATAAGGCTTTTAAATGCAAAGGCTATATAGTATAAAGAAGCAGTTACTAACACTGCTAATTTTTTAGTGTATCTAAAAAATGTATATACTATACATAGTAAAACATAATATAAATTTAAAAGATTATAATAAAAATAATAATAAAACATTAAAAAATCCAGAATATATAGGGCTTATAACCTATTATATTTAGAAGGAGCTAATAATATATTTATAATCTATCTAGGAATGCTTACACTACATAAAATGTATAGTATAGGCATATCTAGCAAGATGCCTAAGATATAAGGCTAAACTAGGGCATCGCGGTCCGCGGGTTCCAAAGAGATTAGGCTAAGAGGAACCTAGGAATCTCGCGATGCGTAACAGAATAGAAAAGGTATAAGTATACTAAATACTATAAAATTATATTAATTATTTTAGGGATTCTACTATAAATATTATTTAAATTATAAATTATATAATAGTTTGCTTATTTTTATTTTATTTCTTACTTATATATATAACTTTTATATATTCTTTCTTTAGCTAAGGAAAAACTTTTCGCAAATTCGCCTGCACTGCAGTAGCAATGTAGAATTAACTCTAAACCTCTTAAAAAGTGCAGAAAAAGAATTGCTATATCTATTTACCCCTATCTCTAATAGTATATTAGTGCTAAAGTATAGGCATAGTAAGTAAGGTAATACTAATAAATATTAATAGTAGAAACTATAGCCTTATATAAAGCTATTATTACTTACTTATAAATTAGGGTAGCTTTATATTAATAATACCCTAAGTTACTTTTATACTACTACCTATATATAAGTAAATACTAAATTACTTTATAGTTAAATATAATAAAATAATTAAACTTATACTAGCTATAGTGCTAAAGAGTATATAAAATATTATTCTTTATATAGATAATATAGCCTTAATATATACCTAATATAGCCTTTTAATACTCTAAACCCTTATTAAAATAATAATATTAACTTTACTATTACTTTATAAGCCTATTATAATTTAAAACCTTAAAAAAGTAGTAAAGTATATAGTTAAGAAGGCTATAAATATTAAAAATATACTAGCTTTAAGCTAAGCTAGCATTACTACTAAGGGAATCTTCTAATCTTTAGTTTAATAGGTCTGCCTTATAATTATAATAATACTCCCCTAAATTTATTATAAAACTATTATTAAAGGTATTATTATAGCTAAAGCTATTTAGAATTATTTACTTAAAAATACTATTACTATTATTAATTAAGCTATTAGCACTAATATTATAGTAATAGCTTACTACCTTTAAAGTAATAATATTATTATTATATTCTAAAATATAGTAAAGCTTTATACTAAAGACACTATATAGGTTAGCACTGCTTTTAAACTAAAAGTAGTATTAAGTTAATATATATTTAGTATTATTATTAAAGGCTTTTTTATATACTATATATAGAACTAGAAGAGAGATTATATTCTTTAAGCCCTAGTTATAGCTAATAGTTAAGGCCCTATATAAATTATAGTATAAAAGCTATATAGTATTACTATATAGTCCTTTTTTATTATTACTATTAATAGCATTAAAGTAGTAAATAAGCTATACTATACTAATATTATTTATAAGGCTAAGATATTTAAAGCTAAACCTTATAATAATACTATTTACCTTTATTAGTATTATAGGTATTTTAAATTTAAATATATTACTATACACTATACTATACCTCTATAGTATAGCTACTATACTATTAATTATTATATAAAAAGCAAGTAGTCTTACTTAGTATTAATAGAAGCTATTTATAAATACTATATTAACTACTTAGAACTATATTTAATATAGTTTTATATATATAATACTACTAATAAGTAATAGAACTATATATATACTATATATTTAATATAGCCTTTAGCCTTTACTAAACCCCTCCCTTAGTTAAAATAAAAAGAATAAACTAAAGTGCCTAACTATAGCTAAAGATAAAATATAAGTAACCTATTATTATAAGAGGCTTTACCTTAAAAATAAGTTAGTTAACTATATACCTACCTTTTTAAATTAAAGCTAAAATTAATATAATATTTATAAGTAGCTATAGAAGCCTTTCTAAGCTAGTAATTTATAATTACTATAGCTTTAAATAAGCTAAGCCTAACTTAATATATAATATAAGGTATATAATTAAGATTATATACTAAAATATATAGAAGAAAACCTATTTAATATATTTAGTACTAGAGTTTTAGCTTAGTATTAATATAATAGTAATATAGAAACTAAAGACTTTAAATAATAAACTACTTAATTTTAGCTTTAGCTACTTTTAGCTTATAACTTAAAGTAGCTATACTATAATTTATATATACTACTAGTATAAACCTAAGGTATAAATAATATAAGTAAGTAAGGATTAGTGCTTTATTATAATAGTAGAGTATAATATTTACTTTATTTACTTCTTAACCTATAAACTTAACTAAACTTTACCCCTACTTAAATTTATATTAGCCTTACTCTTTAATTATAGTATATTTATTAGTAACTTTAATTAATACTATTTACTTTAAAATTATTATAATTAAACTTTAGTAAAATATAATATACTCTTTATATTAGTAAAGTAATAATAGCTTAAACTTATAATACCTTAAAGTAAGGTAATATAAAGAATATAAGGAAAAAGGAATAGTATTATTAACTATACTTAAGCTACTTATAGTATAAATATTAACTTTTTAAAAGGCTTAAACTTTATTAGGTTTAATTATATACTATAGCTTATTTATATAAGCTTTAGCCCTAGGCTATATAGTAACTATTCCCCTTAATTTTAATAATTATATATAAATAATAACCTTATTATTATAGAGGCTATAGTATAGTTTTAGCTTAATATTATAAAGCTTTAACTTTAATTACTAAAGAAAATTAATTACTTTATAAAATAATTAATAGCTAAACTTTAGTTTATTATAAATATAGTAGTTTTAAAGAAACCCTAAAGTAGTTTTAAGCTAAATCTATAGTAGAATTAGTATATTAAAAAAGTAACTTAAAATACTAAAAGGGTATTTTAATAGTAAAGAGTATTTTATACTAAAAAGAATTAGTAGTGTATAACTAATATAGTATAGATATAAAACTAAGTTATTTATAATAAATAGTATAGTGCTTAGTATATAGTAGTTAAGGCTATAACTACTTAATATAAAAACCTTTAAAAGTTTAAATAATAAGTATAGCTTTATAATAGCTTATTACTAAAATAGTAGTAAATCCCTACTCTTTTATAAAGTAAAGGCATAAATATTATAACTACTAAAATATATTAAAAAAAAGCTATTACTTTAACTAAGTATTTCTTTTTTTCTTTTTAAGCCTAATTTAATAATATACTAAGTAATTTAAATAGCTACCTTAATATTACTATATTTTTAACTAAGGACTAATTTAATACTAATAAGATTTATAGTATTATAAAGAGCCTATTTAGCTAAAAAGTATTAAAAATTAATAAACTTTTAGTAAGCTACCTTAAAGTTTATAATAAGCTATTAGTATAAACCCTTACTTACTTACTAAATATATACTACTATATTAATTATTATTTAACCTTATTTTAGTAAGTAAAAGTTATTATTCTTTATAAACTAAGTAAAACTTTAATAAAGTAATAAAGGGTAAGGGCCTAGTATTTAATTTTATTTTTTAATATAGTTAATAAGGTTATAAAAGTAATAATAATAAGTTAGCTTACCTTTATAGCTAAGTTAAATAAAGCATTATTTAACTTATAAATAAGTAATAAAGCAAATTAGTTTATAGAAGTTATACTAAATATATTAGTAAAATCTATATATATAGTATAGCATTATAATAGTATTATATTACTACTTTAGCTAAATATATTAGTAGCCTTTAATACTATTTACTATAAATAACTTACCTATACCCTTATTATTATTAGTATTTTTATTTAAATTATAGTATAGACTTACTTCTTTACTACTAGGTATACTATTTACCTTTTCTTTAATAGTAAAATAACTAGCCCTTTACTTATTATTATAGAGATACTATAAAGGTCCCTTATTTCCCCTATTCTTTTCTTACTTTATATTATATTATTATATACTAAACTCTAAGCTATATAGTTTATATTAGTTATAGGCTTCTTTAATAATATAAATATTTTAATATATAATTATATAGTAAAAGAGATATAAAACTGCCTTAAGGCTATATAAATAATTTACTAAGATTAGTCTTAAAAATTAGGCCTTAAATTTAACCTAAGAAAGAGTAAACTTATATACTTTATAAAACACTATACTATAGTTATAACTCTAATCTAACTTAATATTAATATAATATAGCTAGTTTAATTTACTTACTTTTTAAGGGTTTAAATCTACTATAAACTATAATAAAAGGTATACTAAAGCTAGGTTAAGTTAAAATTAATATAATAATAGCTTATACTTATATTACTAGTAGTATTAATATAGAGTTGCTTACTATAAGATATATACTTATTATATATATAAGTAATTTAGAGTATTATTACTTATAATATAGAATTATACTATACTTTTATAGTAATTAGTAATAAAGTAAGGGGGATAGCTAAGGCATTTATTTTTAAGTAAACTAAGTACTTAAAAATAGTTATTAGGGCCTTTAAAGCTATACTATAAGCCCTTATTAAAACTAAGTTAGCTATAGCTTTAATTAACCTTTACCTTAACTACTATTTACTTTACTTTTATTATTAAATTAAGGCTAATAGTATAGCTAATTAAATTTAAAATGCTTATATTATAATAGTAGCCTAACTTTATTATAAACTAATATACTAAAGGTATAAATACCCTTTAAATTCTAATAATTACCTAAACTATATACCTTTTTTAAATTAGCTTTATAATTATCCCCTTAAACTATCCCTAGCTAAGGCACTTACTTTAAAGTAAAAAAATTACTAGTATAAAAAGAAAACTACTATATAAGTATACTAAACCTAGGTTAAATATATAATAATAGAGCTTAATCCTAACTTTACCTTTACTACTAAAATAATTTATATTTACTTTAGCCTTACTAAGTATAAATCTATAGTATTTATTTAAATATATATAAAATAAATTAAGCTTAATATCTTTCTTTATACTTACTATATTTCTAAGGTAGATTTACTAATATATAGCTACTAAATTAATAATAAAAACTATTATTATATCTTACTTTTTTATAAAAACTTTAACTATCTTTACCCTATAAATATAGATATACTACTAGTATATAATTAATATAAGGTTAGGGAGGCCTTTAAAAAGAATAAACTAGCTACTATACTTATAAAATAGCTTATTTTAACTAAATATATCCCTTAGTTTAGGCTTATATATACTTTATAATAATAATAAACTAAGAATATTAAAGACTTAGTATAGTAAGGTACTTAGTATAGTATAGAGATAGAAGTAGTAAAAAGCTATAAAGGTATTATAGTTAATATAAAATAATTTAATATATAAATTATATTAAATAATAAATAATAAATAATAATAAAAAATTATAGGTATAGTATACCTATACTAGCCCTAGCCCTACTTTTCCTTAGCCTCTTTACTATTCTTCCCCTCCCTCTTTTTCTTATTCTTTACTACCTTTTTCTTTTCCTTTTTTTTAGTATAGCCCTATATTATAACTAAGCTAAGCCTATAGATTTTTTATAAAAAATTATTATACTTCTTTAATATATTAATAATATAATAGGCCTATAGTAATATTTTACCCCTAATTAAAATTAAGGCTAAAACTACTATAATATTACTAAATAATTATATTACTACTATAGTAGCTACCCCTACCTTTTTTATAAGTTATTATACCTTCTTTTAAATAGTATTATACTCCCTAGCCTATTCTTAGGTTAGCACTATATTAATACTATAATAGCATTATAATAATATTACTATAAACTTATATTAATAGGCTCCTTAAAAGTATAAAGGTTTTATATATTTATTATTTATTTAATAGTTTTCTAATATAAAGTAATATTTTAGTTTAGCTATAATACTAATTAACTACTAACCTACCTTTAATATAAATAATATATAAAATACTTACCTTTAAATAAGTTTTTTTAGCTTTTATATACTTAAAGTATATATTACTAATACCTATATAAATTAGAGATAGTAATAGTATAGGCATTAGGGGAGTTTTAATCTTTAGTGTAATAGCATTATTTATTAATATTTTTAGCTTATATTAAGTAAGCCTTATAAAGCTAGTCCTTAAGCTAGCCTAGCTATACTATAGGTTAGTAGTAGTAGTATATTAAGTTAAAGTTAGTACTTACCTTTAAAGTAATAATTTTATTTATAAATAGTATTTTAATTAGCTTTATAATTAGTAAAGAGTAGTAATATAGTAATACTACTATAATAAAAGGTTAGAGGTATACTTATAATATAAGTAATTAATAAAGAAAGAAAAAAGAAAAGAAAAGGCTAAAAATAAAGAGAAAAAAGTAGCTTTTATAATTATTTTTTTCTTCTTTATATAACTAATAGTTAGCTAGTAGTTAGTTTATTAATAGCTAATTATTAATTAATATAGCTAATACTATAAAGGTATAAAAGCTAATAAAAGGTTTTTAGTAAGAAAGTAATAGCCTAAGGGGAATAGTAAGGGATTAATATAATATTTAATAAAAGTTACTAAAGTAACTTAAAATAATATATAAACCACTTCTAAGGGTAATTTACTACTTTGCTATATCTTTACTAATCTATACTAATTCTAGTTTTATAATATATACTCTTTTATAATACTAGTTAAGTTTAGCTAGTAGTATACTTTTATATATAGTTAGAACTAGCATAGGGCTACTCTAGCTCTATAGCGGATACTATTATAGTTATATATAGGTTTTCCTCCCTACTTTAGGGTTTTTTCTATATAGTTTTAGTAGTAGAGGTACTAGCTATTAGGCTTAGCCTAACTAGAGTATTAAATAATAATAATAATAATATATAACTTTTATAGGCTAGTTTATAACCCTTTTATATATAAGGTTCTATAATAATTATTCTTTTTCTGTATTTATTTTCTTTAGCTTAAAATAAGCTACCTTTTCTTTTATAAAGGGGGGACTTATTATAATTTATCTTTAAAAATAGAATCTACTTTATAAAGAAGGGTTTTACTATATTTAGCTTAAAAGAAAATAACTTAAACTATATACAGTGGGTTAGAGGTAATTCCGAACATTTTTGAGTTAACCCATTATTTAAGAAGCCACATATCTTTAGGTAATAATTTCTTTATAACTTTAGCTTTAAATAAGTTATAATTTCAATTATAATATTTTAAATATATTATAAACTAAAAATATAATTAAAATTAAATAAACTTATTAAATAAAAATACTATAAATATATAAAAAAATAATATAATTTTAAGCTTTAAAAACACTTAGTTTTCAAAAATCTTTTAAATTATAAAAAATAATAATATTAAATTTAAAGAATATTGTTTTATTAATAATTATATACTTAATATATAAAAAATACTAGATAAGGTATTTTAAGAATTTTTTTATATAGCTTAAATTAAATAAATAAATAAGTAATTGTTTTAATATATAGCTTATTTTTTAAAGCTTATTTTTATACTTATTAAATATAAAAGTAAAACAAATAAAAGTATTAATAGAATTTTAAATAATAGTTTTATAAAATTCTAAAATTATAAGTAATTCTATAAAGAGGGTGCTAAGAAATAACGTATATAGTTATGTATAATTCGCAAGACCCATATTTAAAATGTTCGGGATTACCTGTACCCACTGTATATACTTAACCACTTACCTATAACTTAAGTGTTTCTTCTTTATAACCTTTATAATGTACTACACCTATTGTGTAAGTACCCCCTATTTACGTGTAACATCTAGCACGTAACAGTTTATAAAAATAATAAGCTAAAGATATTAAAAATATAATACTATAAAATACTTAGTTTAATACTTCAGTAGAATTAGTAAGGAGCTATAAAGATATTATAGTTAGTATACTATACCTTAGTATATAAGTTATATTAAATAAAAACAAAAATAGTAGTTAAAATAAAAAATTTATAAATATAGTATACTTATATTAGCCCTAGCTTTACTTTTTATTAGCCCCTACCTTCCCTTTTCTCTTACTTTTTATTATCACTTTCTCTTTTTCTTTATTAATATAGCGTTATACTGTAGTTGAGCTAAGCTTAAAAATCTTTTATAGAATATATTTATACCTTTTTAATATGTTAGTAATATAATAAGCTTATAGTAGTATTTTACTTTTAATTAAAGTTAGAGCTAAGGCTACTATAGTATTACTACATAACTATATTATTATTATAGTAGCTATTTCTTTTTATAAGTTATTAAGCCTACCTTTAAATAGCTTTATATTCCTTAGCTTTTCTTTAAATTAGTATTTTATTAATATTATAATAATACTATTATTATAGTATACTATATTTATATTAATAAGCTCTTTAAAAATATATAAATTCTATATATTCCTTACTTACTTAATAGTTTATTACTTATAATATAATATTTTAATTAAGCTATAGTATTAATTAGCTTTTAATTTACTATTAATATAAGTAATAAATATAATACTTATTTTTAAATAAGTTTTTTTTACTTTTATATAGTTAAAGTATATATTACTAATACTTATATAAATTAGGAATAGTAATAGTATAGGCTTAAGGGGGGTATTAATTTTTAGTTTAATAGTATTATTTTTAAATATTTTAAGCTTATATTTAGTAAGCTTTATAAAGCTAAACCTTTACCTAGCTTAGCTATACTATAAATTAGTAATAATAATATATTAAGTTAAAATTAATACTTACCCTTAAAGTAATAATTTTATTTATAAATAGTATTTTTATTAATACTATAAGTAGTTAGAAGTAGTAAGATAGTAGTACTGCTATAATAGTAAAAATAGAGGTATATTTATAATAAAAGTAAGAAATAAAAAGGTTAAAAAATAGCTATTATAATTATTTCTTTTTTTCTATATAACTAATACCTAGCTAGTAGTTAATTTATTAATAAATAGCTATTAGCTAATATAGCTAATACTATAAAGGTATAAAAGCTAGTAAAAGGTTTTGAAAAAAGTAATAATAATTTAATAAAAATAGTAAAAAGCTAATATAGTACTTAACTTAAGTCTTTTAAGTAATTTACTATAATATATAAGCTACCTCTATAAGTAACTTATTACTTTATTATATATTTACTAACCTCTCTTAACTTTAGTTTTATATTATATACTTTTCTATAAAGCTAGCTAAGTTTAATTAATAGTATAACTCTATATATAGTTAAAATCAAAGTAAGGCTACTATAGCTTTATTATAAATAATAAAATAGCTATATATAGGTTTTCCTCCCTAATCTAGGGTTTTTTCTATATAGTTTTAGTAGTAAAGGTATTAGCTATTCGGCTTAGCCTAACTAGAGTAAATAATAAAATAAATAAAATAAATAAAATAAATAAAATAAATAAAATAAATAAAATAAATAAAATAAATAAAATAAATAAAATAAATAAAATAAATAAAATAA